>JAFLJL010002457.1:5000-50000 GCA_018398815.1 Conus ventricosus | reverse complement strand
CCTGTCCCTGTCTCTCTCTGTCTCTCTGTCTCTGTCTCTGTCCTCTGTCTCTCCTCTTCTCTCTCTCTCTCTCTGTCTCTCTCTCCTCTCTCTCCCCTCACACCTCACGACACAACACCACACACACAACACAGACACACACACACACACACACACACACACACACACACACACACACACACACACACACACACACACACACACGCATCAGGCACGCACACTACACACACACACACACAAACACACACAACTACACACACACACACACACACAACACACACACACACACACAACAAAAACACACACACACACACACACACACACACACACACCACACACACACACACACAACAACACACACACACACACACACACACACACAACGCTGATGCGCCTTAAGAGATACCAATTCCCATCTGTTTTTTGCAGCAATGTAACTCTCCATAACCACTTCGAATAACGGCACATAGACGATTACACTTGTATAATACACAGTACAACACAAACATAAATTCCTCTCATCCAAGATCGACGAACATGGGGCTCGAAATACTCCGCCCGTCGTAATCCGGATCTCTGCAAGATTTCATCCGTCGTCGGTCTTCATTCATCATCATCACATCCTCATCATCATCATCATCATGCATCATCATCACATCAAATCATCAATATTCATCATCATCATCATCACCATTCGCAACTTTCATCAACAACGTCATCGTTGTTGTCGTCGTCGTTCTCCTCTTCCTTCTCTCCTCTTCTTCGATAGCACCAGTATGATCTTCGTCGCAGTCGTTCTCGTCGTCCAATCGTCGAACACCATAGGGGGGGGTTGGGTGGTGGCCGGGGGGGGGGGGGGTGTGGGTGGTGGTGGGGGGGGGGGGTGGGGGGGGGGGGGGGGGGGTGGGGGGGGGGGGGGTGGGGGGTGGGGGGGGGGGGTGGGGGGGGGGGGGGGGGGAGGGGGTGTGGTGGGTTGGGTGGGGGGGGGGGGAGGGGGTGGGGGGGGGGGGGGGGGGGGGGGGGGGTGGATATTGGGGGGGGGGGGGGGGGGGGGGGGGGGGGGGGGTGGGGGGGGGGTTGGGGGGTTTGGGGAGGGGGTTGGGGGGGTGGGGGGTGAGTGAATAGTGATGATGAAGAAGGATGATGAATGGAATGGGAAAGTATAGGAATGATGAGTGGGGAAGATATATTAATGAGTAGTTGGTAAGGAGTTTTGATTATCGTTGTTGTCAACACATTTAACCATCTCTTTGTTTATCGTCGTCGTCATAATTTTCCCACGCCTTATCATTGTGTTATCGTAGTCCAGAGTATTACCTTCTGAAGGCGAGAAAAAATTCAGCTTTAAATCCATATCAAAATTTAGCTATACATAACCGTTAAGAGTTTCAAAACCGGAGTGACTGGAGCGGCGGAAAAGACCACAAATTTAGAAAAATAGGCAGACGGTTAGTTTAAGTTACCGTCAAGGACACAGACAAACAGAGTACGTATTAGACACAAAGCATGTCGACCACTTGGGTCTTCTTCAGGCGAAAACAAATAACATTTAGACAGTGACAATAGCAGTGTTTAATCCAGTCCATAATGGCTATAATGAACAAATTTTGGTGTTCTTTACTATAATTAGAATATGACAACCAATAGCAATACATGGAATAATATTGAATCCTACCCTGGCTCCGTGCAGTAGTTCGTTTATGGTTTTTTAATGACCGTTGTTTAGATTGTTTGTTCCTAATCATTCCCACGCTTAATTCAAACATTTCTTTCTGCATTTGGTCTCTGTGCTACTCTAGAGGCATTACACTCCGCCCCCGCCCCCCCCCCCCCCCCTCCACCTCCCCACGCTGCTCATTCTGGCTCTACGTGGGAGGTCACACGCCAGTTTGGCCCGTCGCGCCGCCCTGCACCGGTAATCCACAGAAAGTCAATGTCGACATGAGGTAACCCGCCTGAAGAGAACACTGCAACTGCTGCCGGGTCACTTTCGTGGTGTTCAGTGGTTGCCGTGTTCTGAAATTCTGCATGCCAGGATACCCCCGTTCAGTCCCCTAGAGACTACAGTAATTGCTTAGTCACGGAGCGCGGCGTGAATGAGCTCCGTGCGTGCCAGACCACCCCACCACCCCACCCCCCCCACACCCCAACCACTGTCGCGTCCAACGACAGTCCCCCCCCCATGAATTTTGCCGATGCTAGCCCCGATTTCCACGAATGCAAGGTCGTAGAGAGCTACATCGAAACATGCTATGACAGCAGGACATGAAGGTCAACAGAATTTGAGAGATTTTTTTTTTCTTCCAACGTCCAATCACACCCGAGAGATACACACACCGCAGTGTTGTTTCATGAGAATTTGAGCAAGGCTTTCACAGACGCGTCGAATTCAATGGATTCGAACATGACAAGGTTTGCTCATCAGCTTAGCATCACCACAAACACTATGCTCGGTAGAAGCGGTCATGGGCCAATATGCCTCGCAAAAACATTTGGCTCTGGTGTTAAATCGAACCCATGCCCTCATCAATCGTTAATTTTCGAACGTATGACCACTGCGCTCCATTTCTTATGTGTCCGCACCTTTATTTTTCTTTTTTTGGATTATTTTTTCTGTTGCCATTGTTTTTTCCAAACTATAAGCATCTTTTCGTCTAATGTGCTAAATAAGCGCACAGCAGACCAGTTCTCAATTGATAAAAATTCAATCGAGTCGAATCTGTCGTGGGAAGTTGTAGTGCTAGAGGGATGTTTTACATTCGGTCTGTAACATGTCATGAGAGAAGAATAAAAACAGAGTTGTGAGCCGCAGATCTTCTGTAAAAATACAAATTGTCATTGAGGATGCTAGAAAGATCTTAAATTGAAAAACAAAATACAGAACAAAAACCTTCAAACGTTTCGGTCATAGAACAGTCTTCCAGACATGTGACATAAAATAATAACCAAATAGATACGTCATAGGCAATGAAGTATGAAAACATATACGTAAACGGACGAATACTGTACAAAGGTATGTGAGGTTTGTGTGGTCTGTGTGAGTGTGGTGTGTGTGTGTGTGTGTGTGTGTGTGTTGTGTGTGGTGTGAGTGTGTGGTGTGTGTGTGTGTGTTTGTTGTGTAAGTGCGGCGCGCGCGTGTGTGGTGTGTGTGTGTGTGGTGTGTGTGTGTTGTGTGTGTGTGTGTGTGTGCGTGCGGCGTGCGTGCTGCGTGCGTGCGTGCGTGCGTGCGTGTGTGTGTTGTGTGTGTGTGTGTTGTGTGGTGTGTGTGTGTTGTGTGTGTGTATAGTGTGTGTTTGTGTGTGTGTGTGTGTTGTGTGTGTGTGTGTTTGTTGTGTGTGTGTGTGTGTGAGAGAGAGGAGAGCAATCCCACAAAGAACATGTGTCTAGAACCTCCACAGGTGGGCGTTGCTGACCAAGTGAAGTGTTGTGTGACTAATTTTGCTCACACGAAATCCATTCATCAATCTTTCACACCTCCCTCAACCAATAATCATATTCTCACTGCCCAAACCCAACAATCATACTCACTCCCTCAACCAATCAATCATTCCTTTGTCTCGTTGCTATCCTTGTGTTACACAAAAGACGGAGAGCAGTTAGTGATTCGGTTTGGGCCATTTTTTCCATCAGTTTCACACGTAATCATAATTATATCCTATTTGTACTACTGCATATATTAACATCCACATGTATATTACAGTACACATTCTAATACAATATGCTTTGACTCTTCTGTACTCTCTCTCTCCTCTCTGTACTCACCTGTTTTGTTTCTCTCCTCTCTTCTCTCTCCTCTCTCCTCTCCCTCTCTTCTCTCGTCTCCTCTTCTCTCCGTCCTCTCTCGGCACGCCAACTCATCTTCTGTCTCCTCGTCTCCTCTCTCGTCTGCTCTCTCCTCTCCTCCTCACTCTCCATGTGTGTGTTGTGTGAGGTGTGGCGGTTTTGTGTGTGTGGAGTGTGTGTGTTTGTGTGTGTGTGTGTGTGTGGTGTGTGGTGTGTTTGTGTGTGTGTGTGTGTTGTGTGCACGTAGTGCATGTTACGCATTATGAAGGTAGTATGTATGTAATAAGTGAGTGTAATGTGTGTATGAATGTATGTATTATGTATTATGTAATGTATGTTATTTATGATATGTAAGTATGTATGTATGTATGTATGTGTATGCATGTTAAGTATCGATATTATGTATGTATGTAAAGTATGGTATATATTATGTAAGTATGTATGTATGATGTATGTAATGTATTATAAGTTGGTTTGTATGAATTTATTTTATGATGTAAGAATGGATGTATGGTATGTATGTATGTATTTATTATGTATGTGGAGTATGTGGAGGGTGGGGGTGGGAGGGGTAGGAGGTAAACATACCTAATGTTCTGGAAGGAGAGGGAAATATCCTGCTTCTGTTCCGCGAAACCAGCCGCAACATCATTAGCTATGGTGATAATTCAGTTTATCATATCCCACCTAAGGAGATGCGAACAACAGAACCAGTGTAGTTATGCAGGTTGGAAGACAACAACAGACAAGAGATACCACCGACTAGGCTGAAGACAACACAGCATACAGACCACCACAAGAATTGAAGAAACAGAGACAACCATCAGTTGTGGTCATTAGGTTGAAGAGTAGCATAGACAAACTCACCCGTGTGGTACCAGAAGGAGGACGAGTAGCATAGACACCACCATTGTGAATCAGGTTACAACAACACAGAGCACCACCACTAGATTGAAGACACAGAGACACCACCAAATTGGAGATCATAGGTTTAGACAACAGAGACAACACCAGGTGTGGATCATGGTTTTGAAGACAGAACACAAGGCCTCTGGTAGGACCGGGGACCATGTGTGTGAACATAGGGGTTGAAGACAACAACAGGACATCCACATAGGATGTGGATCATAGGTTGAAGACAACAGAGACACCACCAGTGTGGTTCAGAGTGTTGAAGACAACACGACACCACAATGTGGATTCAGTGTGAGGTTGTAAGACAAGCCCAGACACTGCACCTGTGTGGATCAGATGGGAGTTGGAAGATCAACACGTAGGACACCGGACCGAGTGTGGAATGTCATTGGGGGTTGAGAGGACAACACAGACAGAGGACCACCTGAGTGGATCAGAAGGTTGAAGACAACACAGACACCAACCAGTGTGGACAGTGGGTTGAAGATCAACACAGACACCACCAGTGTGGATCAGTAGGTTGAAGACAACACAGACAACCACCAGTGTGGATCAGAAGGTATTGAAGACAACACAGACACCACCAGTTTGGATTTTTCAGAAGGTGAAGACAACACAGACACCACCGAGTGAGTGGATCAGAAGGTTGAAGACAACACAGGACACCACAAGTGTGGATTCTAAGTAAGGTTGAAGACAACACAGCTGAACCACCAGAGTGGAACATTATGTGTGAAGACAACAGAGACACCACAAGTTTGGATCAGTAATTGTTGAAGACAACACTAGACACCACAAGAGTGTGGATCAGTAGGTTGAAGACAACACTGACACCACAAGAGTTTGGATTCATTATGTTGAGAGACAACACAGACAAACCACTCGATTTTGAGTCAGTAGTTGAAGAAAACACAGACACCGCCAGTGTGGAACAGTAGTTGAAGACAACACTGACACGACATCGGTGGTGTA
The DNA here is from genome assembly GCA_018398815.1 of Conus ventricosus. Lineage (NCBI taxonomy): Eukaryota > Metazoa > Mollusca > Gastropoda > Neogastropoda > Conidae > Conus > Conus ventricosus. Next base: position 44,330 of record JAFLJL010002457.1, on the reverse strand, counting down.
TCATTAGTTGAAGACAACACAGACAACTTAACCACAAGTGTGGATCATAGGTTGAAGACAAGCAGAGACGACCGACCAGTGTGGAACAGTAGTGTTATGGGATCGTTTCTCGTCCTGTCACAATTTTACATGCAACCGTGCTTACCGAAGGGTAGGATGTCCGGCAGAGGCCGGTTGGAAGTTTAGCTGACTGCCTGCTCACCGCCCCCGCACTGTTAAAAGCCGGGGAGATAACGGGGTTTAGGCAGTCTCTGCAAGTGATTCCGTCAACCGCAATACCCAGAAAGGGCTGAAGAGGGACTTCCAAGCTATTTTTGGTGCATTGCAGGGAATATAACACCACAATGTTTTTATTTGTTAGCAAACCGAAACCCGGGTATCCGGTTAGGAGCGACTGAAAACTTTCTCATTCGCACTTGTGACGGATTAGTTAAAAAAAAGTATTTGTTGTGTTCTGTTATCCTATGACTCGATAGGGAAACAAAAGGAAAATTGCCTGTCGGCAAACATAAATAGATTAATTGAGTGTTAAAGGAAGTGGTCCCATAAGAAAAAAAGGATTGTTTATTCTGTGACACTAACTAGTTAGAACTTTAAGATGAAAGAAAGGTGTTATTCGTACTAAGGTTTGCGAGAAGCTAGGGAGAGTTTTGATGCTATGGATCATAAGCTCGCCAGAGTGAGCGACAGAGACTTTATATATTGGTTTAAATGTGTGGTTTATGAGATTTTGGGATGTGGATGAGTATTTAACTCGCCTTGTAGGAATCGTCGAATAGTTTGTGTTGGTAAAACAAGAATGTGTGGAAACTTTGCTTCCCTTGCATATGTTTGAAGTAGATGAAAGTCGGTTGTTGAGAGAAAAAGTACCTTTAAAGAAACTGTTGAATAGTGAAAATGAAATGAAACATTCTTGTCGAATTACAAGAAAAGAAAAGTGAACATTTCCTTAGTGCGCGATTGCATAGTTTGATGGAAGTAATCATTCATTGTGGAATGAATTGTAATCATGGTTTATAATAGAATGAGGGTCTAAGTGAAATCCTATCGCCCCCCCAATTTTGGAAAACTAAATTCTTATAATATTATATGGAAATCCTTTCCTGTGGTAGTTGTTGTGATTTCCGGAAAAAGGGAATGTTGTATTGTTCTGATTCCGGAAAGGGAATAGTTGTAGTGTTATGAGAGTTCGTTCGTGGAAAGTGAATGTTGATGGATGTTATGGATTCGGAAAGGAATGGTTGTGGTGTTATGATTCCGGAATAGGGAATGTTGTAGAGTTGAAGAAAGAATAAGCTGATTATTGTCCCAAGTTGTAGGGAAAAGATTTGGCAAAAATACAGGAATTTAGTCCCGATGAGTTGTAAAGAATAGTAGCCATGGAAAATCAAGTGTATTTTAATCATTTTTCCCCCTGTATGAAGTGGCTCCCTGACGTGAGGTGGACTGGCTGTGCCCAATTACTGAGGGTCGGGGGCCAAAGCCACGTTCTACCCCCTTGTTCTCCGCCTTTGGTCGGCGTGGAGAGGACGGCCTGAGTGCCGATAACCACCCAACCCTGCCTACTGCGCGTTGGGGGTGGCGCCCGGGACCGGACCTACCCGCGCTGAGCCAGATGTGCTTGGAGACGGCCGGGGCCTGCAGGCCAAGGCCCGACCGCCGCTTCCCGATTTGAACCAAGCGACTTGATGGCGAGGCCGTCGCTCCGGTTGTGTGTGAGCCACAGCTCCTGGTGAGACTGTCACCACGTCGCCGCTAGACGGCCGCGAGTGTGTTAGTTGTGGTTTGTTGGTTGTTTTTTTTAGCCACAGGCTCTGAATTTCTTTGAGTCCTGTGTCGGACTTGACTAGACGCTTATAGTCGTCATCAATCGTTCGGCATCGTTCGTCTTATTCTCGCCCTCATTTACGTACGTCTTCGACGGTCTTCATCGCTGTCGCCGTCGTCGTCGTCTTCGGTCGTTCGTTTGGACCCAGCAGCGCGAGATGATATAGCCGTTATAATGTAGATATCGATTTGTGTGGTACCGCCTCGTAGTTGGCGTCCGACCAAGTTGATATTATTGCATTTATATTATTTGTTATGTCTGATGGCTCGGGCAGCATAAAGCAAAAAAAGTGTTGTCTGTTGCCTGGCCGTTCGATGTGGTCGGGTGAGTGGGTGTGTGTAATGCGAATTTGGAAAAGTCGTGCATGCATCCGTAATTTTCTTCTTGTGAGAGTCAACAGTCAGACCAGCTGCAGAAACAACTATTGACCACCCATACCGAACCGTAAACAGTAGGTTGAAGACAACACAGACCGCCCAAGCATAGGTTGAAGACAACAAGACACCAGCAATAGGTCCGAAACAACACAAGACAACCAGCACTAGGGTTGAAGACCACTACAGACACCACCTGTAGAACAGAAAGGGTTAAGACAACACAGACACACAAGGGGTGATGGAAGCAGAAGAGTGGTTTGAAGACAACACCAGACATCACGCGTGGTGAATCAGTAGGGCTGAATGACCACGCCAGAACACCATAGTGTGGAAGCAGAAGGTTGCAGACAACACAGACAGTAACCACAAGTGTGCGAACAGAAGGTTGAAGACAACACAGAACACCACCGGGTGTGCATCATTAGTAAGAAGACAAAACAGACACGCCCCAATAAGATGAATACAACACCGACAACCACAAGTGGTGGAACAGAAAGGTTTTAAGACAACCAAGACAAGCCACCATTGTGGCACAGAATGTTAGACAACACAGACTGCCAGCAATATGGTAGAAGACAACACAGACCACCAATCAATAGGTTGAATACAACACAGACACCAGCCATAGTGTTGAAGACAACACAGAACACCACCTGTAGAACAGAGCGGTTGAAGACAACAACAGACATCACAAGAGAGTGGAAGCAGAAGGGTTGAAGACAACACCGACATCACCGGTGTGAATCAGTAGGCTGAAGACCACACAGACTACCATAAGAGTGGAACGAGAAGGTATTTGAAGACTAACACAGGACACCCGACAAGTAGGAACAGAAGTTGAAGACACACAGACAACGCACCGTTGTGAAACAGTAGGTTGAAGACAAAACAGACACCACCAAAAGTTTAAGACAACACCGACACCACAAGTTGTTGAACAGAGGAGGTTGAAAAGCAACACAGACCACCACCAGTGTGGAACAGAAGGTTGGAAGACTCAACACAGACACACAACAAGTGTGGAACAGAGGTTGAAGACAACACATACACCACAGTGTGGAGACAAAGGTAAAAGACCAACACAGACAACCACCAGTGTGATCAGTAGGCTGAAGACAACACAGACACCACAAGTGTGGAACAGAATGTGTGAAGTACAACACAGACACCACAAGGTGTAGGAAAAGAAAGGTTGAAGACAACATAGACAAACCACAAGTGTTAATCAGAAGGCTAAGACAACACAGATGCCACAAGTGTAGAAAGAAGGTTAAAGACAACACAGACACCACACCAGTGTGACTCAGTAAGGCAGAAGACACACAGATGCCACAAAGTGTGGATCAGCAAGTTGGAAGACAAAACAGACACACCGCCCAATAGGCTGAAGACAGCACCGACCACCCGATAGTGGTGGAATGCCAGACGGTTGAAGACAAACACAGACAACCACCAATAGGTTGAAGGCAACACAGAACAACCACAAGTGAGGATCAGAATGTTGAAGACAAACACTGACGAACCGCCAGTAGGGCTGAAGGGACAACAAAGACACCACCAGTGTGTATCAAAAGGTTGAAGAAACAGAGAACGAACCACCAGTGAGGTAGCGTGAAGACAACCACAGACATCACAAGTGTAACCAGAAAAAAAAAAAGGGGTCCGAAGACAACAAAGACACCACCAGTAGATAGTAATACAACACAGATAGCACCAGTGTGGATCAGTATGTTTGAAGAACAACCCAGAGTATCACCAGTGGTAGATCAGTAGGTTGAAGACAACAGGAGATCGCACCAGTGTGGATCAGCAGGGTTGATAACAACACATAGTACACCAGTGTGGATCAGCATGTTTGAAGTACAACACAGAACAGATCTGTGAGTGCTCAGTAGGTTGAAAGACAACACAGGCACCACCAGTAGGTTGAAGACCACACATACTAAGAACCATGTGGATCAAGTAGGATGAAGACAGCACAGACACCACCTGTAGGAACAAAGGTTTAAGACAAAACAGACAGCCACCATAGGTTTGAAGACAACACAGACACCACCATTGGGTTGAAGACAACACAGACCCCACCTGTGGAACAGACGGTTGATGACAACACACAGACACCACCAGAGTTGAAGACAACACAGAAACCACCAGTAGTGACACTACCAGGTAGGTAGAAGACACCAGACAGACACCACCAGTGGGTAGAAGGCAACAACACAGACACCACCAGTGTAAATCAGAGAGGTTGAAGACAACACAGTGGAGCAGTTAGGCCTGAAGACAAAACAGTGGAGAGTAGTCGTGAATAACAACACTGTGTGAGCAGTATGTAGAAGACAACACAGTGGACAGTATACCTGAGGACAACAAACAGTGTGGAGGGCAGTTAGGTCGAAAGACAACAGACTGTTGGAGCAGTATGTTAGAAGACACACAAGTGGAGCAGTAGGATTGAAGACAACACAATGGAGCAGTAGGTTGAAGACAACACAATGGAGCAGTATGTTTGAAGACAACTAAAATGGAGCCCGTAGGTAAAGACAAAAACAATGGAGCATAGGTTGAAGAAAACACAGTGGAGCATCATTATCCTTTATTATTATTATCGATTATAGAATTTCTCTCCAGAATGTAAACTACCTTTACGAAAGATCCTCTCCCCTTCACATGCCCACAAAAGGAAGCGTGCAAGCAGTTTTGTTCCTTCGAAAGCAACCGAAGACAGAAAGATTCACAGACAACAGACAAGACAAACAAACAGACTCACTAATTTCATCGTCGAACACCGCGGCTGCCGACGGTATCCTAGCCCAGACGGGAACGACGACGAAGACCAGTGTCCGAAGCACTGCCGACCACTGACACCCGCCTATTCCAAAGCCTCAGGAGATTCTGTCTGTGCTGGCAGGGGAACATCAGCGCTCGTCTGGCCACAGTGACAAACAAAGGCAACAACAAGTGTTAGGTCTCAGCGCTCCCTGCCACAGTGGGGATAACAATGGCACAACAAGTTTAGTTCATCGCTCCCTGCCGACAGTGACAGGAAGAACAAAGGGGGAAAAAAAAGAAAGGCGGAAAAAAGGAAAAAAAGAAAAAAAAAAAAAAAGCACAGGCAACAATTGTTAGGTCAGCGCTCCCTGCCACAGTGATAACAAAGGCAACAACAAGTGTTAGGGTCAGCGCTCGCTGCCACTGACAACAAAGGCACAACAAGTGTTTAGGTCAGCGCGAGCGCCTGCCAACATGATAACAATGGCACAACAAGTGTTAGGTCATGCGCCGCCCTGCCACAGTAACAACAAAGGCACAACCAAGTTTAGGTCAGCGCCGCTGCACAGTGATAACAAAAGCACAACAAGTGTTAGGGTCAGCGCCTCGCTGCCACAGTGAAAACAATGGCACTGACCCAGTATGTTAGGTCAGGCGCTTGTTCGCTGCCACAGAGATAACAATGGCACAACAAGTGTGTAGGGTAGGTTATACTCTCACGTCTTGAAACCAGCGCCTGTGGGCTAACGCGTAGGTTCAGACATGCTGCTGAGTCGTAGTACGCACGCGACCCTCTCCTGAAATTCTGTCCATCTTTTGTCACTGATCTTTTAATCCATCAGCTTAAAAACATATGCAGTGGTGGTCTTCAAAACATTGCGGGTGGTGGTGTAAGCGTACATGGAACCAGCCGCACGCAGTTGACGCCTCCTAAATGAAACTGAAGCTGATCGGGCCACAGGCCGACACTCTCGTCATGACAATCGGCCACAGGCCGACACTCGGTCGTCATGTCAATCGCCCCAGGCCGACCACTCTCGTCATACAAAAATCGGCCACAGGCCGACACTTCTCGTCATGACAATCGGCCACGAGGCCGAACTCTCGTCATGACAATGGGCGGGGCCACAGGCCGACACTCTCGTCATTACAATCGGTCGGCCACAGGCCGACAAGACGTCTCGGGTCAAGCCAAACGGCCACAGGCCCGACACTCTCGACAGACAAATCGGCCACAGGGCCGACACTACCTCTCCGGTCATGAAGGACGCGACATGACAGCAGAAAGACAGCCGACAAAGCAGGAGAGATGGGGAAGAGGGGAAGGGGTGAGAGTGACATGTGATGTGTGTACAGCAAGTGGATATAATACACTGTATAAGCACAGAACAGAAAACGGCTTTGTTCACACAAAAGAAAACGAAAGCGATGAATAAAGACAGCGAGACTGAGCACAGGTGAAACAAAACATGTCATACCCGTGGAACGAACGGGCCCAAGATGTCAAAGTCGGCAGCATACGTTGGAGGAGACCCCGCCCAGTTTTGACGAAGCCATCTGTAACTGACCGGTCCGAGTCTTCCAGTGTCAGACTGGCGTGTCAACGTGCTGGGCTTCCCCTGACATAGCAGTGCAGTGTGGTGACATGGGGCCAACTCCACATCTGAGGCATGCCGTCGTAGTCCACCAGGGGTCGTCCTTATGGCGCCGGCGTGTCCGGTACTTCACTTACTTTTACTTCTCTTTAGACACGGTTACTCTTCCCACAACCACACGCCAATCGCCTGTGGAAGAGTTGAAGATTGACACTAAGGTAAGGATGCAACAACGAGGATGAAACGAGTGGAGATGACGGACAGAACCAACGGAATGTGAAATCACGAAAAAGATACGCTTACGAACGAAGACGACGAAAAAAATGGGAGAAAAAAAAAGAAGCTGAAGGGAAATAGAATAATAATAACTTAGTTAACAACGAGATTACTGCGACGAATGTAATGATTAATTCACTACATTATAGCTGACTGCCAAGAGTACGAACCACTATAACCGTGAAAACGACGACAATGACGATTTGACGATAGCAATATAGATAATAGTTCACACACACACACACCACACACACACAAGATCACACACCACATCACACCCCCACACTCAACACACACAACACAGCAACCTACACACACACACACACACACACACACACACACACACACGACACACGACACGTCACACATTAGAGACAGAACAGGCAGACAGACATACAGACATGCAACAGGACAGATAGACAGACAGACATGCAGACATGCAACATTACAGAACCAACAACAGGCACCGTCCGAGCCAGGCATAACAGTCCCAAGAGGTCCAAGGCAAAACATGTAGAGAATGTCTCCCAACCGCCCAGGCCAGGCCTTCCGTCATGGCGAATGAGTTAAGACCAGGGGCCCTGGGCCTCACTGGAAGAACACAGAGACAATCAGCCAGACAACTTAATGAGTTTAAGACCAGGGGGGCCCGGGCTTACAGGAAACACAGGGACATCAGCCGAACCAACTGAATGATTAAGACCAGGGCCCGGGGCGCACTGGTAAGCACGAGTGGACATCATCATTACGAACAGAATGAGTTAAACCCAGGGGCCCGGTGCTCACTGGAAACACAGGGACAATCAGCATACAAGCTGAAAGATTTAACCATGGGCCGCGAGGGCCAGCTGGAAACACATGAAAACATCATCAGACAAGGCTGGATACAGGTAAGTGTGTGCTAGCATTTGTACCCGGTTTCCCAGATCAGGGGTATTAAGAGTCGCCTGGGCTTCACACGAACATAGCAGATTGCTGGGTTGTAATCTGTATGTCCTAGCATTTTTTAACCCGTTTTAGGATCAGGGGTTTGTGGCTCGCTGAAACACAAAAGCATCAGCAGAACAGTTGGATTATGTACTATGAGTATGGTATTTATCATGTGGCTGTACTGAGTATGTATGTTCTCAGCTTTTTATCAAGGCGCTTCAGATATAGGACTCAGGGCTCACTGGCTACACCACAAATCAGTTAGACACAGTGACTATGCTATGCTATTTTAACTTAGTCATTTTTTAAAAACCCTGAATCAAGATTAGAGGCTCAGGGCTCACTGGAAACACTAGAACATTAGCTGACAGTGGGATCATGGGATAAGCATGGACTAGCATATAAACAATGCTTTTTCGGAGGTTAAAGGACTTAAGGCCACCTGGGAAACACAATAACAATACCAGAACATTAGCATGCAAGGCGAATGCCCTCAATACCTTCCCCCTACTGTCATCTTCTGACTGTCTCCCCTCCCATCCACAACACTGTAGTAGCAGCATTGTCGTTTCCTATACTGGTTCCACTTCCACAAATTAATTTCTATCCCTCCCCCCCCTTCTTCTCTCCCCACACTCAAAGCCCACTTTCCATCTCCAGATTCTTCGCTCACGTCCCTCTGCTCTCTCTCTCGCTCGCACTCTTCTCGTCCTCTCTCATCTCTCTCTCTCTCTCTCTCCTCGCTCTCTCACTCTGCTCTCTCCTCTCTCTCTCTCTCTCCTCCCAGCTCGCAACAGCAGGGTAGCAGCAGGATTGTTAATGAATAGCGTGCCGGTGAAAAAATTGAACCAGGGACTTACAACCACCAATGATATCAATCATCATCATCATCATATCATCATATCATCATCATCATCATCAGCAACATCATCATCAACATCATCATCCACGATGTTTTTTTGTTGCTGCTGCCATCATCATCATCATCATCAGACATCATCATCATCCATCATCATCATCATCATCATCATCTGCAGTGCATCAACATCAATCATCATCCACACCATCATCATTGTAGACTAATATTATTATCGTTATAATGATTTTGATATAATTAACATCCATCATCGTGATCATTAATCATGGCTATTATTCATATTATTATTATTAATCCAATTTTAATGTTATTATCATAACATTAATTATTAGTATTGCTGTTATTGCGTTGATGTTGTTGATATGATAATTACTATCATTATCAATAATATTCTTGTCCCCTCAGCAGCGACAGCAGCAATATCATGGATGATAATAATCCCACATCCGATTGTTCCAATACCATCTCGTCGTCGACGTCAATCATCATCATCATCAACATCATCCATCGATCATCAAATCATCATGCATCAACATCATCATCATCATCAACATCATTTTAATCTATCATGATCATCATGATCATCATGATCCTCATCATCATCATCCATCATCAGTAGTGTTATTACGATCATTAGTCATTATTATCATGATCAACAATCATCTCATCATTAGGTATTGATAATAACAACCCGTTTCTAAATCCCATATGTTAGTTTTAATGGTTAATCAAGGTTAAAATTTAAAAATAGACGAGCGTGCCTCTTGCTTTAACCTATTTAATAAAACTGATTCTGCAGACCTACAGTAGTGCATGGACAAGCATTATTACAATCATCTGCACATAGCATAAGAAAAAATTCAGCCGATCCTGATAGAGAGAGAGAGAGAGAGAGAGAAGAGGAGAGAGGAGAGAGTAGATAGAGAGAGAGAGGAGAAGAGAGAGACTTTGGACATTTGACACTTTGATAGTTTTAATGTCATTATTAGCACCCAAAAAGAGGACTTTGATAGAGAGATAGAGAGAGAAAGAGGAGAGAGGAGAGAGAGAGGAAGAGAGAGAGAGAGAGAGAGAGAGAGAGAGAGAGAGAATTGTGAGAGAGAGAGAGACTGTGACACTTTGATATAGGTATTATCATTACCCAAAAAAAGGTCTTTGAGAGAGAGAGAGAACAGACAGACAGACAGACAGACAGACAACAGACAGACCAGACTCGGCAGAGATTGATGGAAGACCACAGATTTTAAAAAAAGCTGTTTAAAAAAGACGCGAATTTTCATTTATTAGGATGTTAAGAAATTTTTTCGTATCAATTAAGTTTTTGCACATACCCCCGGACAAAGGACAACAAAATGAGTAAAAAATAAAGGTAAGGTACAAGTGGGGGTATAATATTGAGTACAACGAGAAGCTATGAAGAGGAGAGAGAGAAGGAGAGATAGAGGAGTGAGGAGAGAGGAGAGAGAGCGGAGAGGATGCAGAGAGAGAGAGAGAGAGAGAGAGAGAGATTCCGTCGGCATGATATACTCTAAATTTCTTGAATGAATGTTCAATCTGTGTCTCATAATAACGCGAGCCATCTGTTTTTTGCTTTTTCTCTTTCCGACTGATTTTCCCCCTTCCTTTTTTTTTCGTATTCGTTGTTTCTTTCTTCCCTCTGCCTTCCCCCCCCGCCTCCCCCCCCCCCCGCCCCGCCCCCCCGTCATTTCCCTCTCCTAACCTTCATTCCTCTGTCTTCCCGCTCTCTCAACCGTTCTTCCAGTCATTCCCTCCTTCTCTATCCTTCTTTTCCCTGTCATCCCCTCTTTTCCTACCTTCTTTCCTGTCATTCATTCCGCTCTCTCTCCTCTACCCTTCCTCTCCTGTCTTCGCCTCTTCTACCTTCTCTCCCTGTCTTGGTGGGGGGGGGGGGGGGGGGGGGGGGGGGGGGCCTCCTCTCTACCTTCTCCCTGTCTTCCCTCTTTCTACCGTTCTTTCATGTCTCCCCTTCTCTCTACTTCTTGCCCCTGTCTTCCCTCTTCTACTTCTTTCCTGTCTTTCCAGTCGTCTCATCCTTCGTTTTTTATTTAAGTTTGTTTTGTTTGTGTTTTTTGGTGTTTTGTTTTGTCTTCCTTCTATCTTTTCCTCTGCATCCCGTCCTTTGCTTTCCCTTCAATCTTTCTTCCATTCATTCTTCTTCCATTCTATCACGCTGTTTGACTCTTGTTTCCTTCCCCCATTCCTCATATACTGCCATCCGTCCACAGTTCCTTTGCTTTTTCGTCCACTTTCTTTACCCCCCTCCCCCCCCCCTCCTCTCCCCCCCCTCTCCTCTCTCTCTCCTCTGCCTCTGTCTCTCTCTCGACATCTCTCCCGCTTCGTCACCCTTCGCTACTCTCTCTCTCTCTCACTGCTCATCCTCGTCCCCAACTCATTACTTTCCTCCACACTCATTTCTCTTTATCTCATACCTCCTCCTTTCTTCCTTCTTTTCTTTCATTTTTTTCTCACGTCCCCTACAACTTCCCCCACTTTCAATCCTTTCCTGTCTCTCTTCACTTTCAATCGTTCCTATCTCTCTTCTCTTTTCAATCCTTCCTATCTCACTATTTCCTTCAATTCCTTCCAAACTCTCTTCTACTTTCAACCGTTCCTAACTCACTTCTCTTATCGGTCCTTCCTATCTCTCTTCTCTTTCAATCCTTCCTATCTCTCTTTTTTCTTTTCATTTTTTCACCACGTCACCTTCATCTTCCCCCACTTTCAATCCTTCCTATTCTCTCGTCTTCTTTCAGTCTTCCTATCTCGGTCAGTGTCCTCGTTTCAATCCTTCCTATCTCTTTTCTTTGAACCATCCTATCTCTCCTTCTCTTTCAATCCTTCCTATCTCCTCTTCTCTTTCAATCCTTACTATCTCTCTCGACTTTTCAGATCCTTCTATCCTCTCTGTCAGCTTTCAATGCGGGCTGTCCCTAGCTCTCTCACTTCGAATCCTTTCCTATCTCTCTTCTCTTTCAATCCTTCTCCTTATCTCTCTTCTTTCAATCCTTCTACCTCTCTTCACTTTCAGTCCTGTCTATTCTCTCTTTTCTTTCAATCCTTCGCTAGTCCTCTGTGTCTTTCAATCCTTCCTATCTCTCTTCACTTTCATTTTAAAATCCTTCCTATTCTCTCTTTCCTTTCAATCCTTCCTATCTCCTCTTCACTTTCAATCCTTCCTATCTCTCTTTTCCTTTCAGATCCTTCCTATCTCTCTTCACTTTCAATGCTTCCAAGCTTCTCTTTACTTTCAATCCTTCTTCCTATCTCTCTTCTCTTTAAATCCTTCCTATCTCTCTTCTCTTTTTCCAATCATTCCTTCTCCTTTCTTTCATTTTCTCTCTCACGTCACCTTCTTCTTACCCCACTTTTAAACCTTTCCTATTCTCTCCTTTCTTTCATTTTTCTCCACGTCACCTTCATCTTCCCTTCCCCCACTTCCAATCCTTCCTATCACTCCTGTTGCTTTCATTTTTCTTCACGTCCACCTTCATCATCCCACTTTTAATCCTTCCTATCTCTCCTTTCTTCTTTCATTTTTTGTTCCATCACGTCACCTTCATCTTACCGCGACACTTACCACCCGCCACTTTCAGTCCTTCCTATCTCTCCATTTTTTTCCATTTTTCCTCACGTCCCTTCCTCTTTCCCCCTTCCCCACTTTCATTCCTTTTCCTATCTCCTTTTTTTACCATTTTCCCCCTACGTCCCCTTCATCTTCCCCACTCTCAGTCCTTCCTATCTCCGTTCCGCTTTCTTTTCATTTTTCTCACGTCCCCTTCATCTTACCCCACTTTCAGTCGCTTCCTATCCGGCTCCTTTCTTTCATTTTTCCCCTAACGCCGCGAACGCCGCTCCCGCACCCACGTCCACCTTCATCCTTTTCCCTTACCCCACTTCAGTGCCTACTATCTCCTTTCTTTTTCATTTTCTCACGTCCCCTTCATCTTCCCCACTTTCAGTCCTTCCTAACTCTCTTTTCCTTTTCATTTTTTTCTCACGTCCACGCTTCATCATCCCTTCCCCATTCAGCAGTCCTTCCTAGCTCTCCTTTCTTTCAGTTTTTCTTTTCTCACGTCCCCTTCATCTTCCCGGCACTTTCAGTCCTTCCTATCTCTCCTTTCATTTCATTTTTCCTCACGGTCCCCTCATCTTCCCCACTTTCATTCCTTCTACCTCCTTTCTTTCGTCCTTCCTATCTCTCCTTTCTTCAATCCTTCCAATCTCTCCTTTCTTTCAGTCCTTTCCTATCGTCTCCCTTTCTATCAGTCCTCCTATCACTCCTTGTCTGGTTCAATCTATCCTATCTCTCCTTTCTTTCAGTCCTTCCTATCTCTCCTTTCTATCAGTCCTTCCTATCTCTCCTTTCTTACATGTCCTATACTATCTCTCTTTTCTTTCAGTCCGTCCTATCTCTCCTTTCTTTCAGTCCTTCTATCTCGTCCTTTCTCAACCTTCCTATCTCTCCTTTCTTTCAATCCTTCCTATCTCTGCCTTTCTTTCCAGTCCTTCCTATCTCGTGCCCTTTCTTTCAATCCTTCCTATCTCTCCTTTCTTTCCAATCCTTCCTATGCTCTCCTTTCTTTCCAGGATGTTCCTCCCTATCTTCTCGCTTTCGTTTCATCCTTCCTATCTCTCCGTTTCCTTTCAGTCATTCCTATCTCTCCTTTCTTTCAATCCTTCCTATCTCGACCTTTCTTTCAGTCCTTCCTATCTCCTCCTTTGCTTTCAATCCTTCCCTAACTCTCCTCCTTTCTTTCAATCCTTCCTATCATCTCTCTTTTCAATCAATCCTTCCTATCCTCCTTTTCTTTCAATCCTTCCTATCTATCTCCTTCCTTTCTTTCAGTCCTTTCCTATCTCTCCTTTCTTTACAGTCCTTCCAATCTCCTCCTTTTCATTCAGTCCTTCCTATCTCCCTTTCTTTCAGTTCCTTCCTAATCTCTCCTTTCTTTCAGTCCTTCCCTAGTCTCTCCTTTCTTTCATTCCTTTCCAATCTCTCCTTTCTTTTCAGTCCTTCCTATCTTCTCTTTCTTCGGTCCCCTTCCTATCTCTGCCTTTCTTGTCAGTCCTTCCTATCTCTCCTTTCTGTTTCAATCCTTCCTATCTCTCCTTCTTTCAATCCTTCCTATCTCTCCTTGTCTTTCAGTCCTTCCTAATCTCTCCTTTCTTTCAATCCTTGCCTAATCTCTCCTTTTCTTTCAATCCTTCCTATCTCTCCTTTCTTTCAGACCTTCCTATCTCTCCTTTTCTTTCAATCCTTCCTATCTCTCCTTTCCTTTCGAGTCCTTCCTATCTCTCCTTTCTTTCGTCCTTCCTATCTCTCCTTTCTTTCCAGTCCCATTGCTATCTCTCCGTTCTTTTCAGTCCTTCCTAACTCTCCTTTCTTTCAGTCCTTCCTATTCTCCATTTCTTTTCAGTCCTTCCTATACTCTCCTTTCTTTCAGTCCTCCCTATCTCTCCTTTCTTTCTGTCCTTTCCCTATCTCTCCTTTCATTCGAGTCCCTTCCTACTCTCCTTTGCTTTTCAGTCCATTCTATCTCTCCTTTCTTCAGTCCTTCCTATTGCTCCTTTCCTTTTCAGTCCTTCCTATCTCTTTATCCTTTCTTTCAGTCCTTCCTATCGTCTCTCGCTTTCTTTCATCCTGTCCTATCTCTCCTTTCTTTCAGTCCTTCCTATCTCTCCCTTTCTTTCAGTCCTTCCTAATCTCGATCTGATTCCTTTCTTTCAGGTCCTTCCTATCTCACCTTGTCTTCAGTCCTTCCTATCTCTCCTTTCTTTTCAGCTCCTTCCTATCTCTCCTTTCATTCAGTCCTTCTCTATCTCTCCTGTCTTTCAGTCCTTCCTAGTCTCTCCTTTCTTTCAGACCTTCCTAATCTCTTCCTTTTCTTTCCGTCCTTCCTATCTTCTCTTTCTTCAGTCCATCCTATCTCTCCTTTCTTTTCAGTCCTACCTATCCTCCTTTCTTCTTGTCAATCCTTCCCTAGCTCTTCCTTTCTTTCAATTTCTTCTATCGCTCCTTCTTCAGTCCTTCCTATCTCTCCTTTCTTTTCAATCCTTCCTATCTCTCCTTTCTTCAATCCTTTCCTATCTCTCCCATCTTTCAGTGCCCTTCCTATCTCTCCTTTCTTTCAATCCTTCCTATCTCTCCATTCCTTTCAAGTCCTTCCATCTCTCCTTTCTTTCAGTCCCTTCAGATCTCTCCTTTCTTTCAGTCCTTCCAATCCTCCTTTCTTTCAGTCCTTGCTATCTCTCCTTCTTTACCAGGCCTTCCATCTCTCCTTTCTTTCAGTCCTTCCAATCTCTCCGTTGTGCTTTCATCCTTCCTATCTCTCCTTTCTTTCAGTCCTTCCTATCTCTCCCGTTCTTTCAGTGCCTTCCAATCTCTCCTTTTCTTTCAGTCCTTCCTATCTCCCTTTCTTTCAGTCCGTGCCTATCTCTCCTTTCTGATTCAGTCCTTCCTACCTCCTCCTATCTTTCAGTTCCTTCGCTATCTCTCCTTTCTTGTCAGTTCCTTCCTATCTCCTCTTCTCTTTCTTTCAGTCCTTCCTATCTCTCCATTTCTTTCAGTCCTTCCTATCTCTCCTTTCTTTCATCCTTCCAATTCTCCTCCTTTCCTTTCAGTCCTTCCTATCTCTCCTTTCTTTCAGTCCCCTTTCCTATCTCTCCTTTCTTTCAGTCCTTCCTTATCTCTCCGTTCTGTTCAGTCCTTCCTATCTCTCCCTTTCTTTTCAGTCCTTCCTATCTCTCCTTTTCTTTCAGTCCTTCCTATCCTCTGAGCCTTTCTTTCCAGTCCTTCCTGTGCTCTTCCTCCTTTCTTTTGCAGTCCTTCCTATCTCTCCTTTCTTTCAGTCCTTCCTATCTCTCCTTTCTTTCAGGTTCCTTCCTATCTCTCCTTTCTTTCAGTCCTTCCTATCTCTCCTTTCTATCGTCCTTCCTATCGTGCTCCTTTTCTTTCAGTCCCTTCCTATCTCTCGCTCCTATCTTTCAGTCCTTTCCTATCTCTCTTTCTACAGGTCCTTCCTATCTCCCTTTCTTTCAGTCCTCTCCGTATCTCTCCTTTCTTTCAGTCCTTCCTATCCTCTCCTTTCTTTCAGTCTTCCTATCTCTCCTTTCCACTATCAGTCCTTCCTATCCTCCTTTCTTCAGTCCTTCCTATCCCTCCGTTTCTTTCAGTCTTCCTATCTCTCCTTTCTTTCAGTCCTTCCTATCTCTCCTTTCTTTCAGGCCTTCTATCTCTCCATCTTTTCCTTTCTTTCCACCTTACGCCCTGATCATTTACCTTCCTTCCTTCCTTCTTCCTTTCCTTCCTTCCTTCTTCCTTCCTTCCTCCTACTTCCTTCCTTCCTTCTTCCTTTCCATCCTCATCCTTCCATCCTTCTTCCTTCCTTCCTTCTTCCTTTCCATCCTTCTATCCTTCCTTCCTTCCTATTTTTTTTTTTCCCTTCCTTCCTTCTTTCCTTCCTTCCTTCCTTCCTTCCTTCCTTCCTTCTTCTTCCTGCCTTCTTTTCCTTCCATCCTTTCTTCCTTCCTTCCGTATCTTCCTTCCTTCCTTCTTCCTTCCTTCCTTCTACCTTCCTTCTCCTTCCTTCTTTCTGCTGCTTTTTTCGTTCTTCCTTTCCTTTTCTTTTTTTCCTTTGATTTTTTTTCTTTCTTCTTTCTTTCTTTTTCTTTTTTTTCCTTTTACATAATCTTTTTGTGATTTTTTTTTTGATATCCCCATTTTACGTGTTTGTTTCATCTTTCGCCTTGTCTTTTGTCATGACTTTCTTAGTAGACTTTTTAAGAAAGATGTCTATGATATCAGCCCAAGTAGAGAAACTACTTTATTTTTGTGTGTGAATCCTAAGAGGGCCAGTCTGTACTTGACAAAGGTGTCGTATTCGCATGACTTGATGCTTGATGAAAACTGAAAATTAAAATATCATGGATTAAGAAAAGAACGAAGGATAGAAAGAAACCAAACATCCCTCCCCCTCCCGTCTTCCACCTCCCGCCCTCCAGCCTCGCGCCCCCCCCCCCCGCCCCCCCCCCCAAGAAAAAACATCTTTCGTTAAAAAGGCATCGAAGGGTACTCCTTATTATATTACTCACTAGAAGGAAAAGTGATAGAGGAAACTTACCTTCTGATAAACCCAAAGAGTAACGACGGAAACGGGCGTTCACAGACTAAGAGGAAAATCGAATGAACACTCTACTACACCACACACTGACAAGGCGGGAGGGGGGGGGGGTGGGACGGGGGAGGTGGAGGGGGGGGGGGGGGGCGAGGGGGGGGAGGTTGGGGGGGTCTGGAGGAGGAGGGGGGGGGGGGGGGGGGCACAAGCAGAATGATGAGAAACTGTCTGATGGCAATGTACTCGCTTATCACAGTAACAAGGTTACGTTGTGTATGATTAAAGACCTGTCTGAGGCAATGTGACATCGCTTATCACAGTAACAAGTCACGTTTGTGTGATGATAAAGACCTTCTGAGGGCAATGTGACCAGCTTATCACAGTAACAAGGTCACGCAGTGTGATATTAAAGACCTGTCTGATGGCAATGGATACATCGCTTATCACAGTAACAGGTCCACGTTGTGTGAAATTACAGACCTTTCTGAGGGCAATGTGACATCGCTTATCACAGTATCAAGGTCACGTTGTGTGATTGAATAAAGACCTTCTGAGGGCAATGTGACATTCGCTTATCACAGTCACATAGGTCACGTTGTGGTTAAGATTGAAGAGGGACCTTCTGCGGGCAAAGTGACATCACTTGATCACAGTAACAAGGTCACGTTGTGTGATGATTAAAGACCTGTCTGAGGGCAATGTGACATCGCTTATCCCCGTAACAAGGCCACCCTATGTGCGCACCCGAGCGAAACTGGGTTGGTGAATCCACCTAAATTGTTCCCGTTTAGTTCACTTTGTCCAGTACAAAGCCCTCCTATGGAATACACATACACACGCGCACGCACGCACGCGCGCACGCACACACACACACACACCACACACACCCACACACACACACACCACACACAAAACACACACACACACACACACACACCACCCCACACCCCCACACAGCAGCACGGACGCATGGGGAACACGCATACACTTTGCGCACGCTCTCTCTCTCTCTCTCTCTCTCCCTCTCTCTCTCTCTCTCTCTTTTCACACACCACACACACACACACACACACACACACACACACCACACACACCCCACACACCACATTATATATATACACACACACATGCGCATGCGCGCGAAACACACCCACGATCTCTCTCTCTCTCTCTCTCTCTCTCTCTCCTCTCTCCTCTCTCTCTCTCTCTCTCTCTTTCCTCTCCTCTCACACACACGCTCTCTCTCTCTCCCCTCTCTCTTCTCCTCTCTCTCTCTCTCTCTCTCTCTTTTCTTCTCTCTCTCTCTCTCAAAAAAAAAAGTATTTGTGAGGTTGCCCAAACACACAAAACACACACACACACACACACACACACACACACACACAACACACACACACACACACACAAAACACACACACACACACACACACACCGACGCACGCGCACACACACACATTTCTCCCTCTCTCTCTCTCTCTCTCCCCTCTCCTCTCTTCTCTCTCTCTCTCTCCCCTCCCTCACACACACACACACACACACATCACACATGCGCACGCGCGCTCAAAACACACTCACAATCTCTCTCCCCTTTTCTCTCTCTCTCTCTCCTCTCTCCCCTCCTCTCTCTCTCTCTCACACACACCACACACAACACCACACATACATACACACATACATACACACACACCCCGCGTGTACGCACGCCACACACACACACACACAACACCACCACCCACCCAAAACACAAAACACACACACACACAGACCCCCCCAACACACACCCACACACAACACACACACAAAACCCCAAAACGCACAACACACACACACAACACACTCTCTCTCCCCTCTCTCTCCCCTTCTCTCAAAACAAAAGTATTTTTTGAGTGCGGGCCCAAAAACACACAACACCACACACCACCACACACACACACCACACACACCCAAACCCACCCCCCAACACACACACACGCGCGGGGCGCCGGGCGCTCCCACACATATACTCATGCGCGCTTTTCTCTCTCCTCCCCTTTTCCTCTCTCTCTCCTATCTCTCTCTCCCAAAAACCCACACACACACACCCACACACACACACACACACACACACACAAAAACACAAAACACAAAACCCACCACACACAAAACACACACAAACGCACACACGCACACCACCAAACACATTTGCGAAATGCGTTAAAACCACACAAAAAAAATCTCTCTCTCTTTTTCTCTTTTCTCTCTCTCTCTCCTCTCTCTTTTCTCTCCCCTCTCTCTCTCTCTCTCCTTCCTCAAATCTGAAAAGAAAAGCAAAACACACACACACACACAACACCCCACCCCACACAACCACCCCACACACACACCCCCAACCACACACCAAACAAAAACATGCGCATCCCCGCTAAAAAACCCCACACAAAATCTCTCTCTCTCCCCCCTCTCTCTCCCCTCTCTCTCTTTTTCTCTCTCACTCTATCTCTCTCTCTCCCCTCGGGGGGACAGTAAACCTGGGGGAAAAATTGTCAGGCCCTTTTTTTTTTGGACCTTTTGACAATCATTTGCTGTTTTGGGGCGGACAAGGACGAATTGTCCCCCCAGTTTCCCTGCAGACAGGTGTCGATCACCATCCCGTCTGCTCCCCATCCCCTTTCAAATGTGTTTGTGGCCGCTTCCTGCCCGTCTTCTTTGGGGTTTTATGACAAAAAGGACAAAGAAAAGGGCGGGCTCCCCGCATCGCCTTGTCACACTTCGCACAGGGGGACGGTGTTACCTTTGGACTGCTCCGTCGTTTTGTTCGGGGGCCCCCAAGGTTTGCTTCTTGGGTTGGGCGACATCGAATAAAACCGGGACCCCCCAACCCCTTCCCCCCCGCAGAACCCCAAACGCGCCAAAAAAAACGACTTCATAGGGGAAGTTCCTTACGAAGAGCAGTCGGGGAGAGGTAAACGGACCTCACACTTCGGGGCCTTCATCGCCCCCAACAAAACCCCTAAAAACCGTGTCTCATGGCCACCCTAAACATGAGAAGTGACAAGAGGGGACTCTAACTGGAGCAGGGGAAGCAGGAATCCACAGTCTTCGGGGGGAAACCCCCGAAACCTTTTTCACCGAGCTGAGAGACCCTGAGGGAGGGGTGACGGGCCCCGGGAAAAGGAAAAGGGGGGGGCGGGCAAAGACCAACAACAACCACGTCAGAAGCTGGACGACTGCGAGAAACGGGCCCGATGATCTGGGGGGGCCGGTTCCCCCCCCCCCCAAGCGGAAAAAACTTGATTTTTCAAAGGACTCCCTAGGAGGGAGGGGGAGACCTTTGCAGCTGCGGGGGCCCTGGTGCGGGATCTGCTGACGGACAAGCGGGACCTGACGGATGACGGGAGTTCGACCGTGCCCCCCGGGTTTCATTCCCCCCCGATCCCCGGTAAATTGCCCGATGTCCCTTTTTTATAAACAGAAGATGAACATTCAAAAAGCTAAAGGAAAAATTTAAAGGGCTCGAAGTCAAACATCGGGGAGGACTTTTAAAAAGGGGAAGGGAGTTTCCGACGAAGGCTGACCCCCCGCTTTAAAAAGGGAAAGGGGGCAGGGGGGGGAAAAGAGCCACGATTTTTGTTTAACTATTTATTAATTAGGGAAAAAATTTTTTTGTTGACGCTCGTGACAGCGGGTAGCTTCAAATGGAAATGGGCCCCCGGGCCCCAGTTTTGTTGAATTTTTTGGTTTGTGGGGGAATTTACCCTAAAAGGGGAAAAAACCGGTGTCATCCCCCCCAGTGGGCCCCAAATGAAAGTAGCATGCAGGGGGGTTTTTTGAAGGGGGATGACAGCGAGTTTTGGTTGAATCGGTTTGACGAGAACTTCGGTAGGGTTCAATTTTGGAAATTTGTGTAAAGTTCCGTGCATGATTTGGGGGGAACACGGCGCGGGGAAAATGAAGCTTGCACAAAAAGTAAAAAAAACCCAAAATCATTATCTTTACTTCTTTGGGAAATTTAATGGCTGTTTTAAAAAAAATTAAAAAAACTATGATTTTGTCTCATTTCTTCATTCGTTTAAATTTTTACCCTGTTTATTTTGAAACGTTTATTGAGGGAACCCCTTAAACCCAACTATATTTTTGGAAAAAATGTTTTCTTTACCTGAAAATAAAATTAACAGCTAAAGGAGAAGACAGGGGGAAATCTTATGTCTCGTTAGAAAAAACATTTGTGTCACATGTAAAGGGGGGTTGAAAAAAAATGTTTATTTTTGGGGTGCTTTAATCATCAGTAAGCATTTTTGGGGGGGTTTTAGAAAAAGAAAATTTTTTTTATGTGTATTCTTACGTACCTCCAGAAGGTTCTCCTTTTTATGCTTTTTTTTGACTCCGAAAAATGGCATTGCATTGTTGGAAGATTATTTGTCCAGTTTTTATTAGTCTTTGAAGTTGTATTATATTGTTGTGGGGGGATTTAAACAGTCGTAAGGTAGTGTTTACATCTTTGTCAAGGATTTTCCCGATTTTTTTAAATTTTTCAACATGAAAGTCCCCATTGAGTGTCAATCGTTTTTCAAAAGGACTCTGTTTAAAATAATTATGGCAAACATTTTGTTAAATATGTGTATTTGTTTTGATTTGTGCATTCCCCACGGTATTGTTTTAGGGGCGACCGGGAAAGGGTTTGCTACACGTACATATCAGATCCCGGTTTGCAGTGTGAATGTTTATTTGTTTTTTTGAAATGTAAATTTGTAGGGCATTTTTTTGGGTTTTCCCTGCGAATTACGGGGATCGGAGAGATTTGACCGGGATCATATCCTTTTGGGGGAACTTCATTTAAGTTTTTTTTGGAAACAAGGGTCTGCCCGGAGCCAAATTTCTTCTGTCAACATTTTTACTTGGGAAAAAATAGTATGGAATGAAAAATTATCTAATGTGTTCATGAATAACATTTTTTTCGCAACAGTTTTCAGAAAAAATTTAACTATGCCGTGGGGTTCATTGAGTAAATATAAATGAAGCCTTGAATATTTTCAAAAATGTGTTAAAGTTGCCCCGGAGTGTAAAAAAAGGGAAATAAAAATTAAATAAGTTTTGAAGCCCAAAGACGGGTTTTTTGACATGAATGTCATCAAAAAAAAAAAAAAAGTTCGTAATTTCTTCCGAAATGAAAACGTACCATGACAAAGAAATCGAAAACAGTTCGTGGGGCGAGAAGAAAAGTTTAAACATTTGAAAAGGATAAAGGGGAAGGGCAATTTAACAAACAAAAATGACAGAACGGATCGCATCTATTGAAAATCAAAAAAAATTTTTTGGAAGAACGTACATGGGGTTTTCCATTAAAAAAAAAGGAAAAAACCCAGCGAACAGTATTATTTGGAAACCTGGTATTGAACATTTTACACACTTCTAACAAAAAGTTTTTGAGCATAATCGTAAATTTTTCAGTGGAATCAAGACGAAGGAAAATATTTTTTAAAACCCCGCCCCCAATATAAAAAGGGGGAGGTAGTAATTGCTTTTGGGAAAAGTTAAAAACCGAAAAGCGGGGGGGGCCAGTGGTATAATTGGTGAATGCTAAAGTTCTGTAAAACAATGTTTTTTGAACTTCTTTTTACCTTCTTTAATTCTTTTTTTAAAACAAGGGAATTTATCCTGATTTTTGGACTAAAATGTATTGTTCTACCACTGTAAAAAAAAGGCGCGTGAATAATCCTAAATTTAGGGGAAATTTCTCTAAGTGACCAGCCCCCTTTGAAAAAAAAAAAAGTATTCATCAATCATAGGCGCAGGGATGGATTGAAAGATAATAATATAACGGGCGAATACCCGGCCGGATTTAAACGAAATTTAATTCAACAGTTGCCATTTTTTTTACTTTGATGGCCTTTTTGCAAAACATTTTTCTTTAAATCGTAAGTTATATTTTTTAACCCTTTTTAGACTTTAAAAAGGGGTTTCGTTCATTGAATGAAACTCTTCTCTGGCCTATTCTGTTAAAAAAGCTGGCTTCATGGTAAGCTGCAAAAGTGTATAAAAAGGGCAGTTTTCCTGTTAAAAGTTAAAGCGGTGGGGGGGTAACATGATGATTTTTCCCTGTACTCAGGTGAAAACCCAGGGGGAGGGTTGTAGTCCTTTTTTATTTTCTCTTTTTTAAAATTAAACGGGGGGGGGGGGGGGGGTTGACTTAGAAGTTTTTTAAAAACGGGAAAACCCGGGTCCCAAAATTTTAACCTGTGATTTTCCCTAAAATTGTTTAAATTTCTTTTGGCGGGACGAGGTTTTTTTTTGATGTCTGAAACTGTTATAGGTTGCGACTAAAAAAAAATAGTCTTTTTTCCCGATCTCCCAACTTCACCCCCTTAAAATCAAAAATGTAAAAAAAGAAATTTTTAAATCGTTTTTTGAAAGGGTGGGTATTTGGGAAAATCAGGGGAAAAGTGGCTTACAATGGAGGGGTGATGCCTTTTAGTTAACGTATAAAAAATATTTGGGAAAAATTTTTTTCAAAAAAAATTTAAAGCTTCACTTGTGCATTTTAAAGATTTTTCCCAAGTAGACCCAAAAACTTTGCATTACTCTGCATTATGCAAAAACTACCCAAAATTAAAAAACACATTTTTAAAAATTATTTATAAAATTTGGTTTGACTCTCAAGTAAAAGCCCATCGCACTGTATGGGCTGAATTTTGGGGGCCTTTTATCCCCTGCGGGTTTTTGTGAAAATTTTCCCTTTTTTTGCGCGGAAGAAGTTTTTACGAGTAGCATGCGAACCCCTAACGATTTAATCTTTCCCAAAAAGAACCCGATACCCGTATTTTTTTAATTTCCGGGCTATCAAGGTATACGTTTTGGCAAAAAATAACACAAAGGGAAAATCTAAAGGTTTTCCCAAAGGGAAAAAGCATAAAATTTATGTTTATGTTTTGGATGCGAGAGGAAGAGTAAATTGGGTTTCAAAATGTGGGGGTTTAAATTTTGTATAAACTTGGTTTTTTTTTCGGGGGGTTTACAACGGGGTGTGGGAAATTTAAAATGATTTCCTTCGGATTTTGGGGGAAATAGACAAATCGATTGCAGTTGGCAAGAATGGTCATTTTCCATATTAAAGAAGCGACCGTTTTTGCTTTTTACGACAGTTCAAAAAGTGTGCATTGTGTTCCACATATTATAAATTTAAAATGGAAAAATCTTTTAAGGTATATTATGACAAAGTTCAATTAGGTATTTCTGAAATTTTTGTTCATTTTTTATCTTTTACGGGAAGCTTAGAAAATTTGGGGATTTTCTCTGTCCTTGTGAAAAAATCCGAAAAAAAAGGAGGTCCACTTTGTGTTCTGCTTTTCCCCTTTTTTTGAATGACGGGGAATCAATTAAATTGATAAAAAAAAAAAAATTTCTAAAAATCCTTCTTTATTTCGATTTCTTTATTTATGCACCACAAAGGGAAAAAAACCATAAAACTTTTGCTGTTTTCTTGTACAAGGCTTTTTGGATTAAAAAGTTTTGTAGGGAAATTAAAGAATTAATTGTGTGTACGTTTGTTTTCCTTTAGCCCGTTACCTTTTGGGCACTTTGAGAATATTTGATTTATTTGTTCCTTTTTTCTTTTTCAAAAATTTGTTCACATTCCCCCCTTCATTATGGGCTGGGGCCTATATGAAAAAAAACACCGTATCCGATTTCCTTTTCTCTCTCTCCCCTTTTCTCCCCTTCTTCCTCTCTCTCTTCTCTCTCTCTCTCACACACACCCCCCAAAACCCCAAACCCCACACACAAAAACACACACATACACACACCCCGCCCGCCCGCACGCGCAACCCCACATATCTCATGCGCACGTTCCCTCTCTCTCTCTCTCCCCTCTTTTTCCTCTCTCTCTCTCTCTCCCCCCTCTCTCTCTCTCTCTTCTCTAAAGGCTATAAAAATCGGGGGAAACCCCCCGAAATTTGATTTTTTCGTCGTTTTTTTTAATCCCCTTTTTTGAAAAAGGGGGTTATTTCCTGAAACTGGACAGAATAAATTTTTAGGCCTATATTTAAAAAAAGAGAAAGTAAAGGGACCCAAAACCATTTATAGGGGCATATCACTGTTGATTAAGTAGTAATTATATATTCTAAAAATTAATGTAGTTTGGGCAAGAAGGGGTTGAACTTTAAATTAAATAAAACCGGGTGAGGGGCAAGCGGGTTTTAAAAAAGGGGTTACCCAATTTCCCGATAAATTTTTTAAACCTTTTGGGCCCAATTATACAAAAAACAGTTTTCATGGAACCCGGAAATTTGGTACTGGGCCTTTATTAAACTTCGAAAAGGCTTTCCCGTTTTGTGTCTGAAAATGTTTTGGGCCAATCCCTTCAAAAGGGGGGGAAAAAGGGGTAAAAATGCATCGTTGTTTTTAAGGCAGGGTATGATTGTGTAAAAAAAAAAAGGTCAGGTGTGGGGGGAAATTTTTACAAATTACATGTTTGTAAAAAAGGTTTTAAGCAAGGAAAATTGGGTTTGTATTCCTTTTTTTTTTCCCTTTTTTTAAAACAAATTTGGGCCCCAAGTTTTTAATAGAAAAGGGGGGAAAGGCAGGGAAGAAAACCCTTCTCCGATGTAGCTGAATTATTTATTTTGTATTGGAAAGATGAAAATAGCTTTGTTGTCAAAAAACCCCGGGGGGCCTTAAACCCCGTTAAAACAATTTGTGTAATCCCGCTTAAAGATTTTCATCTTAAGGTAAATTTAAAAAAAAGGGGCCAAAATCTTTGTATTTGGGAAGGGGGGGTTTTCCCTTTTGCAGCAAGAGAGAGATGGTCTTTTAAGGGGGACCAAATGCTGTTGTTAATTGTTAAAATTTTTGGGGTATTTATTTTTCAACACGGTTTTTATTTTTGTGGCTGTTTTGTCAGATTTTGCAAGCAGGGCAAAAAACCGCTCTTCTATGCGTTTGCAAAAAATTGTCCCTACTTAAAAATTTAAATCACTTAAAGTATTATTAAAGATTTTTGGATACTCAGGTGCAACCCATTGCTCTCATGGTGCTGAATTGTGGGAATTGGATGCTGCTCCCGGGTCCATATTAAAAACCCATTCTTTTGTTGCTCAAAAAAAATTTTAGGCGTCCACTTTTTTAAAACCCCTAATATTTATTAAGGGAAAGATACGGACTCATCCAATTTAAAAATTTTTCGCGGTGCGGTGTAAAGTACGGGCTAAAGAAATCCGGATGAATGAAATGGGTTTACCTTTGAAGGCTTAAAAAATGTTTTTTGGGTTTAGATAAAACGTGGGTAAACCCCACGTGGGCGTCAGGTTTTCTTTAAGAACTATTTCAAAGGGTTTTGGATTTGGGGCTAAAACCCGGGGTTTGGGGAAAAATGTGAAATTTTTTTTTAATATTTCGTCAAAGACTTATTTAAACAGATGGCAAAACGGGTATAAAACATATTCAGGAAAGGGGTTTGGGTTTTTCATGGTACAAAAACTTTTAAGGGCTTTTAAATACAGTATTTGTGAAAGTATTTTTTCACTCGTTTATTGACGAATTTTTAAGGAATTACATGCAAAGTTCAGATTTGGTGTTTCAGATTTAGCAGTCATCGAAAAAGGGTTATAATGGAGTTCGGGAGGGCATTTTTTTCATAGGGCCCACTTTTGTCAAAAGGTAACGATGACAAACTACCCCTTTTTGTTCCTCTCCCCGGGCTTGGGTGTTTCTACGGCAGGAATTTTTCCATCAAATATTTTTGAAAACCCCATGTAAATTTCCCCGGGGGATTCTACTAATGCGAACAAAAATAAAAAGTATTGTGGGGGAATTTGTGCACATTTTGTATAGACCCTTTTTAAGAGGCAAATCTGTTGTGCCCCCAGCTAATAAATTAGTGTTATTTTCAAAGTTATATAAAATTTTTTGCTGAGCCCTTTAGATTTTTTTACTTCGTGCACTTGTACAACAGTTGTATCCACGCTTTTTAAGTTTTTGAAATCATTTTTATGCATTATTTTTTTGGCTTTTTGGTTGTAATCCCGATGTAAGGTATGTAAGTAATTCCCCTTCAAAAGGGGGCTGGGCCTTTTCTGAAAAAATTTCATTTCATTTCTTTCATTTCTTTTTTCTCCTCCCTCAAACACACCACACACACACAAAACCCCACAAAAAACACACACACCCCCCACACAAACACACACACACACACACACACATACACACAACACACACACATAACACACACACACAAAACCCACACACCCCACACACACACAACACACAAACCCCACCAACAAAATTTTAGCTCTTTCTCACTTTCTTTTTTCTCTCTCTCTCTCTCCTCTCTCTCTCTCTCTCTCTTTTCCTCCTCCTTAAAAGAAAGCCCCCCACACACACACACCCCACACCCCCAAAACACACACACACAACACACCCCACACAACCAAAATGGCATGCGAAAAGCGCGCTAAAACGCACCCCACAATCTCTTTTCCTCCCCTCTTTCTCTCTCACTCTCTCTCTCTCTCCCCTCCCCCCTCTCTCTTTTCCCCTCACACACACACCCGACACACACACACACAAACACACACACACCACCACACACAAAAACCACACAAAACAACACACACACACAAAAATAAAACACACCCACACAACTCCCCTCTCTATCTCTTAAAAAAAAAAGTTTTGTGATTCCCACCCAAACAACACACACCCCCCCACACCCACACCCACCACAC
Source organism: Conus ventricosus (assembly GCA_018398815.1). Taxonomy (NCBI): domain Eukaryota; kingdom Metazoa; phylum Mollusca; class Gastropoda; order Neogastropoda; family Conidae; genus Conus; species Conus ventricosus. The sequence continues at coordinate 16,843 of JAFLJL010002457.1, read as the reverse complement.
ACACACACACACACACACCCCACCCCCCACACACCCCACACAAAAAGCACGGACGCCCCTTTTTTAGACCCCTCACTCATGCGCACGCTCTCTCCTCTCTCTCATTTTCTCTCTTCTTTTTTCTCTATTTTCTCTCTCTCTCTCCCCCTAAAACACACCCACCCCACATACCACGCACATGCACACAGCGCGCGCGCCCCTAAAACAAAACCCACAATCTTTCTCTCTTCTTCTCTCTCCCTCACTCACTCTCTCCCCCTCTCTCTCTCTCTCTCTCTTTTCCCTCTCTCCCTCTCCCCTTCCCCCCCCAAAACCCACACACACACACCCCCCACACACACACACCACACACACAACACCACACCCCACACAAAACACACACACACACACAAAACCACACACACACACCCCACACACATGCGTGGGCGCACTAAAACACACACAAAAATCTCTCTCTTCTCCCCTTCCTCTCTCTCCCCCTTTTCTCCCCTCTCCTTCTCTCTCTCTCTCTTTTCTCTCTTTTCTTTTCTCGCTCTCCCCAAAACAAAAGTGTTTTTTAGTGCAGCCCCCCAAAACCCATGGGACAAATCAACATCTTTCCGGCTGGGACGGAAGGAAAATCTGGAGTCAGCGGGGGGGAAAACAAAAAATAAACTGTAATCCCGGGTAATTTACAAAATCTTGTTGTCCCCGGGAAAAGAAAAAAAAGGGGAGGGAAACTTCGGCCCAGGCTGGGGGGAAACCCCTCATTTCAACAGGGTCAGTAGAAACCCGAAGATCGGGGATTTTGGGCATGGACCAATCGAAAAGGAAGGGTTTACAAAATTTGGCCGAAATCGTTTTGGGCCCAAAGGGCAAAAGGGAGAGGGTACAGACTGTAAAAACAACAGCAGCAGCACAGCAGCAACGCAAAAAAAAACCCCCCAACAACAACAACAAAACCAAAAACCCAACAACAAAAAAAAAACAAAAAAAAAATTAAAAAACGAGGGTTTCAACACCCAAACCTCTTATTCAGTTTTTTCCTTTTAAAATCTATTTCAAAACCCCAAAACCCAAAGAAATAGCCTATGGCGTGCTAAAGGTCAAAGGTCAAAAAAAAATCCTCTGTTTTATGAAAACCACTATTTTTTTTACCCATGTCAACAAACAGTCACGTCATTTAACTGGAAAGTAAAAAAAAGCGGTTTCGTTTTGGCAAGGGGTTTTTAGGAGCCCTAAACGACGAATTCTCGGGGGGGGCTTGGGGCAGAGGCAGCGTTTTTTAGCGACATCCCCATGGCGATTGAAGCTAGATATTGGTATGCTCTGGACGAATCTCTCTTCAAGGGCCGGGTTACAGCTCTCAAAGACCAGTGAGTGCCTTTGACAAAAACTTTCACAAAATAAGGAATTTTTTTTGTTGGGGGGATAATCTGAGACAGATCGGATGGGGATAAGAACTCAAAAACCCTCCCCCCCACCCCCCCCAAAAAATACACCCCAAATGCATGCACATCCATCTAGAACTCTCAAGTTACACACCTGTTTTCCCCCCACCCTTGCCCACCCACCAGCTTTCACATTCTACAGAATTCATTTGGGGCCCCCTGAAGATTAAAAACCGTATCCCAGCTGCCTGTGTTTTTTTCTTTTTTGCGGTTTTAAAAAGGGCCCCCAGTTTGAGCCCGGCCCCAAATTCTTAGGGGGTTTCGCAGTGGGGCCCTTTGAGATTTTTCCCCAATTTTTGGGTTTTTTTGTGACATTTCTTGCCCCCTCCTTTAATTCGGGGATGTGCGGCCCTTCCTCCTTGAGGGTCAGTTTTTAAAGGGGGTCAGGGTTTAGGGGTTTTTGCTTTTTGTTTGTTTAAAGGGTGATTCTTCAATTTCTATCAAAACCGTGGGTAAAGCTGAAAATCCAGTTATTTTTCTTTGCCTGCCTGTCAGTGTGCCCTGCTCTCCCCCCTTTTTCTTTAACTCTTCCATGTCCGGGGCCCTCTTTAAAATGACCTTTCTCCAATGGGGCTGGGGATTACTTCATGCCAGGCAGGGCTTCCCATTCCCCCCTCCACTTTTCTGAATGTGCCACCCCCCTGGCACCGCACCCAAAACCCCCCTTTCCCATCCTTCATCCACAGGGTGCAGTCAATGTCAAGTCGTCAGGAGGCAACCCACCGGGGGGGACACTGCTCTGTTGCCGAGTTTACTTAGTGGTTTTTTCATGGCGCCAGATTTTTTTAATTTCCCAAAATAAGCAAAAAACCACCTACTTAAAACCTCCCACTTACGACAACAGTTTCTGTGTGTGTGTGTGTGTGTGGTTTTGTGTGGTGTGTGTGTGTGTGTTGTGTGTGGGTGTGGTGTGGTGTGTGGGTGTGTGTTTTGGTGCTATTATTGTTTTTTCTTTTTGTTATTGTGTCATCTTCTGAACTCCCTTTTTCACCCAATAAATCAAACTTTTACTTTAATGGAATTATAAATCACTGCCTTTTCCCCCCCCAAAACCCCCGATTTTCTTCCGTTTCGGCCGGAAGGTGTCGCTCTTTTCGCGTGATTTTTTTTTCCTTCAAACTTTTTTTTTTTTTCAAAGAAACGCTTTAAAAAAGTCGACAGAACTCCGGAAGAATTTTTTTTTAAAAGGGAAAAGATAAATGAATGGTGGGGCTGTAAACAACAAACAAAAACAAGAAAAAAAAAGGTTTTTTGATTTATGTGGAAACAAAAGGGGAAACCCCGTGACTCCTGCTTATTGCTTCCCGGAAAAGGGAAAATTTTGTATAAAACGTTTGGGTCAAACTAAGTCCAAAAAATTTTCTTAATTACCCCTTAAAATTTGCCCAAAACTTTTTTTTTTTTTTTTGTTTTTTTTGGGGGGTTTTTTTTTTGCTTTGTTTTGTTTTGTTTTGCTTTTTTTTTTGTTTTCTACTAAAAAATTTTGGGAGGGGTCCCGAGGGGGAAATGTGTTACATTCATTTTTTCTCTTCCCCGATTTGGGGGCCATCTCTGTTGGTTTTTATGCTAATTTCCTTGGAAATACATGTACACTGGAATGTTTTACGGCTGTCAAAGATAGAGACAGGGGCCCTTTGTCTCTTTCTGTCAGACCAAAGGGGGACCCCGCTTTGAAAACCCAGCAATCCATGCAACCAAAGGGGGAAATTTAACCCCACCCCCATCCTCCCCAAGCCTTTGGTTTAGAGATGCGGGGGGTTTGCCAATAACCTCACCAACCCTCCATCACCCGCCCCTTTCTGAGAGATGCTTTTGTTTATTTTTTTTCCCCCCCTTTACATCCTTAGCACCCTCAAGCAGTAAAATTAACCCATCACTTTTCACAAGGGGACCAAGGGGCCCCTGGGACAAAAGTCCAGAAACACACTTTTAAATTTTCATGACTCAGGGTGGCGTTTTGGGCCAGCCGCCGGGGGTTGCTGGGTTTACAGCCAACTGGGGGTCCCTGGTTCGCTTTCCCGTCAGAGATGTTTTTCCTGCGCGGGTTTTGCGCGCGTTTTTGCGCGCGGGTTTTTGTGTTGTTTGTGTGGTGTGTGTGTGTGTGGGTGTGTGTGTGTGTGTGTGTTTTTTGTGTGTGTTTTGTGTGTGTGGTGGTGTGTGTGTTTTGTGTGGGTGTGAGTGCGTCGTGCGTGCTCGTGGGGTCGGGCGTGCGTGCGTGTGTGTGTGTTTTGTGTGTGTGTGGTGTGTTTTTGGGGGTGTGTGTGTGTGTGGTGTGTGTGGGGGTGGGGGGGTTGTGTGTGTGTCCCCCCAATACTCCGGGCTTTTCCTTCCCTTTCCTTTTTTCCCTTTTTTCCCTTTACTCTGTGAGGAAAACTGGGTCACCACAGTGAAGAAAAGTTTATAATTTTTCCCCAAAAACTTTTCGGTTGTTTTTCAAGGCCTGGAAATTTTGCAGATGTTCTCTGTCTGGGCTGTCTGCTGTCTGTCTGTCGTCTGTCTTTCTGTCTCTCTCTCTCTCTTTTCTCTCCCCCCCTTTTTCTCTCTCTCTCTCTCTCTCTCTCCTCTCTCCATTCTGCCAAAATTGTCTGTCCCATTTTTCTCTTTGTTTGCTGTTTTTTTTTGTTTTTTGTCCCACAAAAAAAATACACTGCGGACCAAAAATTTACGAGTGGGGAAATATTTGGGGGGGGATTCACCCCGGGGGGTTTTTTTTTGGGGACACACAAAGCCCGGGGCTTTTCCCCTATTTAGTAGGGATGCAAAAAACAACCATCACTAGTTTCTCATTGACACTGTGGTGGAGTGGAAGTGGGTTGTTGTTGGTTTTTTCCTCCGGGTCTTTTGAACGCTTTTATCCCCTGTAATTGTTTTAGGAGGTAAGTATGGATAATTTTGCTAATTTTGCTTTAAGAATAATTTTAGACTTTTTTTTAAAAATTAAAAAATTTTTTTTTTTGTGAAGGGGAAATATGGGCCAAACCCCGAATCTGTGGCCCTTTTAATAAAGGAAAAAATTCCCGTTGTATCTGTTGGGGTTTTCTTCTTGCTTTGTTCCCAAATTTTTACCAACCCATTTTTACTTCTTTTTTTTTTTTTTTTCTTTTTATTTTTTCCCCAGAAAGGGGGGGGCGGGGGGAAGGGGGAGGGGTTTTTGTTATTTTTTTTTTTTTTTTCTTCTCCCTTCGTTTTCATTTTGTATCCCAATGTTTTCCTTTTTTTGATCAGCTGTATCGACTTTTGTTTTAAAATGCTGGAGAATTGTATCATTTCATCAGTTTTAAAAAAAAAAAAAAGAATACGTGAATTCCCCAAAAAATTGCATTTTTCATTTTTTAAAAAAGCATTTCCCAGTTTTTCTCTTGAAGTGATTTAAAAAAAAAGAATTTTGGTTGTGTTTTTTTTCAATAACAAAACCACTTTAGGGATCCGCATTCCGAACAAATTACAATAACATAAAGAGGGCACCGATGTCACAGATATGGTCCTTTTTTAAAAATTTCCCGCACGACTGTTTTTTTTAATTTCATGGCAGAAAATACACATAGGTTTTTTTCGAGGGGTACTACCCGGGCCCCTTAAAAAATGCAGCAAAAATTTTTTTTCGGACTAAAACAGTACAGCAAATGAAAGAAAAAAAAAATAAACCGAGGGAAAAAAAGGGGGAAAGGGCAAAAGGGGGGAAGCTGTAAAAGAAAAAGAAAGGAAGGAAGGAAGGAAAGGGAAAGGGAAAGGAAAAAAGGAAAAAAAGAAAAAAAGGAAGGGGAAAGGGAAGGGGGAAAAGGGAAAGGGGGAAAGGGAAAGGGAAAAAAAGGAAGGAAGGGGGGAAATAAAAAAAAAGAAAAGGGGGCCAAAAAGAAATGTTTTTAAGGGAAAAGGAAAGGGGGGGAAAAAGAAGGAAAAAGGAAGGGAAAGAAGAAGGGTGGAAAATGAAGAAAGAAAGGAGGATAAAGTGAGGGGGCCAAAAAAGGGGGGAAAGGGGACAGGGAAAAAAATAGTGAAGGGCGGGGAAATTAAAAAAAAGGGTTTGGGGGAAAGAAAAAAGAACGGAATAAAGAAAGAAAGAGAAGAAAAAAAAAGAACAAAAGAAAATGACCCCCCAAAAAAAGATAGAAAGGGAAAAACGAATGGTAGAAAGCCCAAAAAAGACAGAAGAAAAAAAAAAACCCCGAAAAGGGGGGTATGAAAAAAAACAAAAAAGAGGGGGGCCCCCCAGAAAAAATGAAGGAATTAGAGAAAAAGGAAGGACGAAGATCGGGGAAGGAAAAAAGAAGAGAGTAAAAAAAAAAAAAAACAAAAAAGAAGTTTGCAATGTGGTGAAGAACATCAAAAGAGATCACCGGCTTTAAAAATTTTAAAAAAGGGGTTTAAAAAAAGACGCAAAAGAAAAGGGCAGCGCCCTCGACTAAAGACACAGCAAAAAAAGGGTTTTATTAAATTTTAAACTACAATGGGGTGAATCAAACTGGTCGAACAGTCCCGGGCAGTCGGTTTAAAATTTCCTTTTTCAAAAGGTTTTACGGTGCTGAGTTTTTGGGGGAAAAAATGCTGCTCTTCTTCGGAGAAAAAAAAAAACCCCATTTTTTGCCCGTTTAAAAAAAAAAAGAGGGGTTGAATAAGAAAACCAAATGAATTTAAAATATGGGGGAAACGAAAACGTATCCCAAAATATACGATTTTCCCTAAAAAACCCAAAACAAAACAAGCTGAAAGGGTTGGGGGGGAAATTTTTTTGGTCCCAATTGTAAAAAGGGGTGGGGGAAACCCAGAAATTTAAAAGTGATTTGATTCATTTTCCCCGGTTTAAAGTGTGAAAAAGTCATCAGCAATATGTCTTTTTTTGTGGGAAAAACCCAAAGGGCACGTGACAAACCAGCTTGAAGTCCTAACACCCTTTTTGGGCCCCCCATTTTTCGTTGACAACTGCTTGACCACCTCGGCTCATTGAGTGGACCAAGGGGGTTTATTTCGTCCCCCCTTTGGGACACCACCCCCACAGGGCGATGGCCCGGTGAAGTTGACCGCCCGTTGCTGGTCGTGGCGCAGGAGGGCCAAACCAACTTTCCAAGTTTTATCCCCAAAAAAGTTCTAATGGGGTTTAAAAACGGGACGAGGGCTTGGGCCCGGGCAGCACATTGACTTGTTATGCTTTAAAAAATTGCTGGGTGGCCCTGGCGGGTTTTGGGTCTTGGGATTGTCCTTGGAATGTCCCCGTTTTGGGGGGTTTCGCAAAAAAAGGAATCGACAGGGGTTTTGAGCACCTGGGTTTAAAGTAGCGCTGTTTCATGACAAACCCTTTTCCGCGACCAGGACCCAAAGTTTTTGAAAAAATGACTGGGCCTATGGCCGGGGGGTTAAAGCCAATTTCCCCCCCATATCATAACGTTCGGGGCCTTTCCCCCGGGGTTCCGCCTAAACCCCCACAGGAGTCAGCATAGCGTTCAAACCAAGTCGACGCCATATTTTGACAAAGCCGTCAGCCTGTCAAAAACAAAAACGGCTTCATCGAGAAAAAAGTATGCGTCCCCACTGCTGCCTGCGCAAGTTGATTCGGGCTTGTACCCACTGCAGCCTGTCCTGCCCGGGGTCCCTTGGGGTCAGTACCGGGCCTCTGTGAGGAAAGCCTACAAGCCAGGCCCCTTTTTCCCCGAAGATGCCGCCGGGATAGTGTTTAAAGGGTGATTCGTTGTGGAGATTTCCCCGGGACCTGTCGAGCATGGTTTGGGCTGTTTTTCCGCCTGTCCCCCCAGATGGGTTCAACAAGATGGGATCCTCTTTTGTTGGGGACCCAAGGACCCGGCCCGGCTGGGGGAAAATCATCATGGTACCAGTGACTCGCATGCGGTTTCTGCAGCGATAAGGGTGGTTTTAGATGTGGGGCGTTTTTAAAAATGTTTGGGGACCTGCCTGGGATCCACACCAAACTTTTCCCGATGGGCCCAGGGGACGATTTCGGGCCCTGCTCGAGTCTTGGATCTCTGTAGCGCTCAGACGGCCCAAATCGTTTAAACCCCAAAACCCTTTTAGCGCGGCTTTATAAAAAGGGTGCATCCCGCGTACTTTTTCCCCTGGTAACTTTGCTCTGCATGGTGCACGTGCCCCCACATGCAGCAACCCGCTTTTCCATTTTGTTGACCCTCCAATGCCGGGGAAAAGTTTTTGCTCACACAATTTTTTCACTGCACTGAGTCTTGGAAACCCCAAAAAAACTTGCCACGATGGTTTAAAATTTTTTTTTATTAACCCCCTTTTTAAAACCCCAAAAAAGGGCCCTTTTAAAATTTTTTGCGTTTTTTATGGGGGTCAGTATAATTTAACTCAGTGTTAAATGTGTTTGATTTTGGGAAAAAAAACTTACTCGAATGGCCCGAGTCAAGACTACCAAAGCAAATCATAGGATGACGCTAGATGTAGGGTAAAACGAAAAAAAGAAAATGGGGTTCAAACATCCCTGTAAAAGTTTTTCGTTTTTGGGCAAATCAAGGTTTTCGGGGAAATGAAAGCTTTTTTTTTATGAATTTTTAAGGGAAAAAATTTTTTTTCATGTAGGGGGCAGGAATTTTTGGGGTTTTCCATATTAAAATAGCGATAGAATTTTGTGTAAAACAGAACATTTTTTACATTTCCTGATGTGAAAACCCAAATTTTTTTGCTAAAAATTTTGATAGCCCTCTGAAAATTGTAAATGGGTAATTTCAGTTTTCGGGGGAACAGATATTGCTCAGCATTTTTTCCAATATTGACACATAATTTGGAAAGATTTTAAAAACTGCCCACTGTGTAAAAACATAAACAGGAAGAGGTCCGTTTTTTCTTTTGGGTTTTTCAGCACTAAAAACTTTAAAACAACTATAATTTTCCGCAAAGTTTTAAAAGATTTCCAAAACCGTTTCGACTAAGTTTTCTTTTGCCCTGCAAAAGTGGAAAAAACAGTTTTGAAACTCTATCAAATTTTTCTTGTACAAAGCATTTCAGTTGCTTTAAAATTGCCATTTCCCTTTAAAAAAAATTTATCCCGACTTTAAAAATGGGTATGGGAAAAATTTGGGTGAAAAAAAGTGTTTAGTTACTCCCCCTTTATTGGGGGCAATGGCCTAAAAAATAAATTAAATATTTATTTGGGAACTTAATCTCTTTTCTCTTTCTGCTGTCTGTCTGTCTGTCTGTCGTTTTGGCTGTCTGTCTGTCGGTTTTCTCTCTCTCTCCTCTCTCCCCTCTCTCTCTTCTCTCTGTGGGGTGTGTGTTGTGTGTGTGTGGGGGTGTGTTTTGTGTGTGTGTGTGTGTGTGTTTGTGTGGTGTGTGCGTGTTTGTCTGTCCGCTCCTTTTTCTTGGTTTTGTCTGTCTGTCTGTTGTCCCGCCCGTCTTCTCTCTCTCTCTCTCCCCTCTCCCCCTCTCCTCCCCCCTCTCTCTCCCCTCTCTCTCTGTATGTGGGGTGTGTGTGTGTGTGTGTGTGTGTGGTGTGGTGGTGTGTGTGTGTGTGTGTGTGTGTGTGTTTTTTCCGTCCGTATCTCTTTTTCTCTGTCTTTTGTTCCCGTCCCGGGCTTCTTCTCTCTCTCCCCTCTTTTCTCTCTCTCCCCCCTCTCTCTCTGTCTGCTGTCTTCTGTCTGTCTGTCTCTCTCCTCTCTCTCTTCTCTCCTTTTCCCCCCTCTCTTTTCTCTCCTGGCTGTCCACAAGAGTGGAAACAAAAAAGGATGATGAAGGTTTTCCAACGGCGCACACTTACCCCCTTTTCGGGGGAAAAGCTGGGTTCCCTTTAGGTATTCTACATCCCCATTGGGGGGCTTTGGGTTTGGGGGCCAAAGGGTGTGCTTGTTCCCTTTTTTCACATAGAGAAAAAGCTGGGAGGGCACATCCCCATTTTGGGCTGGTCTGGGGCAGGCTGTCCTTATTCCTTTTTTTTACATAGAGAAGACGTTTTTATACGGCATCATTGTTATCCTCATCATCTCATCCCTTATTATTATCATTTTTAAAAATCCTTAATTTCATCACCCTTATTATTGGGGTTTTTTTGTTTTTGTTGCTGTTTTTAATTTTTTCATTATTATCATCATCATTAGGGCATTTTTGTTAAACCCTTATTTTCAAGCTATAACTATTTTATTTATTACCGTTATTGTCATTAAACCCTTCTTATTTTTGTTATTATTTCTTTTGCTATCATAATTTATATCATCATCATTACAAACTCATCATCACTTCAAAATCATCATCATTCATCATCAAACAACATTATTTTTTATTACTATTTTTGTTATGAATTTTTTTTTTTGTTGTTGTTATTATTATTAAATTTGGGTTTTTACTCTTGTTGTTGTTGTTGTTTTCACCCTTTTTCATCATCAAACTTCTTCTTTCGTTAACTTATTATCATTATGTTATTAAACTTCTTTTAGGTTTTCTGTTGATTCCAAACCCGTAATTTAAATTTAAATTTTCCGCATTAATTGGAAAAGACTCTATTTTCGGGCCCCCGGGCCCCCCCCCCATCCCCCCCCCCCCCCCCCCTTCCCCCCCAGGGGAACCCCGACTGAAACTCTTTTCCCCCCAAACCCAAAAAAGTTAGGTTTTTCTTTTTGCGGGGGAAAAATCTTTTACCTTTTTTTTTCTTTATTTTTAACTAATGGGTTTGCAGTGTCGTATTTTAAATAACTGGTAAAGGTTTTTTGTCTTTGTAAGCGTTGTGAACTCTTTCCCTACATAACTCCAAATACCCCTACTTAGCATCAATGCTACAACAACAACGACTACTATTACTGTATACTGTTGCTGCTGCTGCTGCTTTCTCTACTACTACTACTACTACTACTACTAACTACTACTAAATACTACACCACCATCCCCCGCTACTATTAATACTACCAAAATGCCCCCCCACCATCTTTCCCCCACCACCCCCACACTACAACTATTACTACTACGATTACTGCTACTACTACTAATTAAATATCACCACCACACCACTCTGCTCTTTTTACCCCTACTTCCACCACCCCCCACCCCCACCATCCCCAACCCCTGTACTATGCTACTAGTAAATACCACTATCATTACACTTCTGCTACGTCCCGCTACCACTACTACATTACTACAACCACAAAATTTCCATCCCACCCCACCAAATACTACCCACCCACGACTAAATACTGTTTTTATACTTTATTTTCTTCCCTGCTACAACTAGCAGTATTAGACTGCCACTTCCCCTGCTTGCTGCTGCTGCTGCTGCTGCTTTCTGCTTCCCTATAGGCTTTTCATTTTCTCTGCCTGAAGTCACTCGTTTTTTTTTTGTGTCCCCGGGGTTCTCTCGGCGGAAGTCAAATCACCATAACCCCATCGACCTTGACCCCGAACCCCTGACAGGGCCCGGGCAAAAAAGGAAAGGGCATGTCAAGGGGAAACCTTTTTCCGGTACCAGCTGAAGGAAATTTTTTAGCTCCACCACAGTTTCTGTTTGAAATGTCCCTCAGGCGGGTTTTTGTGACCGCCCCAAAGAATTATCCTTTGGGCCCAGGGAGTCCCCTTTCAGGCGGGGGCCCATCTGTTGGCTTACCTTCCCGGGGCCCAAGTGTCTGGGGATGTGAAAGGCCGGGCCCTCACACTGACCTTTGGCCGGGCAGGGTTTTGGGTGCTGGCCTCTACAACTGTAAGCTCGAACATTAAAGTTTTGCTCTCGCGGGTTTTAAACCCCCTCCCAAAAAATGAGCCAGAAACTTACAGAACATTTTCCCACTCCTCTGACAAACCGGGCTGTTCACGGGGAATAGCTGTTTCCTATTCTGAAAAGGACGATGTCCTGATGATATGATGATGATGATGATGTGATGATGAATTTATGATGTGAGATGGGTGGGTGAATGATGGATGGGTGATGAAAAGGGATGATGGAAAAAAACATGATGGCAGATGTGATTGAGGAGGAAAGGGGGGAGGAGGGAAAAGGGGGATGAGGTTTAGATGAGGAAGATTTATAATTATGAGGTGATGTTTTTTATATGATGATGGTGGTGATGATTTTTGAGAGGGGGGAGGAGGAGGAAAGGGAAAAGGAGGAGGAGGAGGGGGAGGAGGGGGGAGGGGAGGAGGGGAGGAGGAGGAGGGGGGTGGTGATTATGATAAATTTGGGAAAAAATGATGACAGCTGTCAAAAATGCAAACAGGCCCCCTTCAGCCCAAAATCTGGGAGAAGGAGGGGTACCGGCCCCCGTGGGGAAAGAAGGAATCATCAAACCAGCTGGGCCCAAAAAAGGGAGACCTCAGGGACTGCACAAATACCGAGGGGTCATCTCCTGTCAATGCCAGGCCCCCAGGGTTTTTACTGGAGGGGATTAAGGAGGCTGTCGTCCCCCAAACTCCGAGACCAGCCAGGCTTCCGGCCCGAACAAAACTTTTGGGCCCCCCCAGATCGCCCGCCTG
>JAFLJL010002457.1:0-2500 GCA_018398815.1 Conus ventricosus | reverse complement strand
GGTGGTGATGGTGATAGCAGCAGCAGTAGTAGCAGTAGTAGCAAAAGCAGTAGCAACAGTAGTAGTAGTCGCAGCAGCAGCAGCATCAGTATTACTACTAATAGTAGTAGCAGCAGCAGCAGCAGTAGTATAGAGCAGCAGCAGCAGCAGCAGTAGTAGTAGTAGTATCAGCAGCACCCGCAGCAGCAGCAGCAGCAGCAGCAGTAGTAGTAGTAGTAGTAGTAGCAGCAGCAGCAGCAGCAGCAGTAGTAGTAGTAGTACAAGCAGTACTGGTCGTCGAAGTCGTTTGTAGTCGTAGTCGCACTTTCAACAGCAGAAACAGAAGCAGCATTGTATCTACATATTCACATGCAAACACACACACACACACACACACATACACACACACACACAACACACACACACACACACACACACACACACACACACACACACACACACATCACCTTCACCTTCACCTATCCCTTGACATCGTCTGTTGTCGTTGGGGCACCTCTGATGATCCGCCACCACTCTCCTCCATCTGTCCCTGTCCTCCACCGCTCGCCGAGATTCTGCCAGGCTCATTCCAGCCCACTCTCGGATATTGTCTTCCCACCTCTTCCTTTTTTCTTCCTCTATTGCGGATTCCTCTGACGGTTCCTTGCAGGACTGTCTTGCAAGGCCTGCTGAACGGGACACATGTCCGTACCACTTCATTTTCCGCTTTTGACGACTGTGAGTAGGTCTTCATTGGGTCCAGTCCCCCGTTGAATTATTCTGCGGACTTCTTCATTTGTCCGTGGTCTGTGCAATTGATGCCCAAGATCTTCCTGTAGCATCTTATTTCAGTTGCCAAAATTCTTCTTTGTAACTCTGCTGTGAGTGTCCAAGTTTCACACGCATACAGAAAAACTGAGAGGGCAAGGGAGCGCATTAGGTGGATCTTGGAGCGAAGACTGAGGTTTTTGTCTCTCCATTAGTTTTTAGTTTCCCACTACACTGTTGTTTGTGCAGTCCTTGCCACAATCTCAGGCTTTGAGCCTTCATCAGATGTGATGGATCCTTGGTATTTGAAGGCCTGTCAGGGTCACTGACATTGCTACTTGACCCCGTACATGTATGTTACAGACAGATCTAGTGGAGGCGACTCATGTTTGAACTTGTGCATGTGCGGACTGATCATGTTCCATGTCAGTGTATCTTGCGTGGTTCGCATCAGAGTCAATATTTCTTCTATATGTGCTAGGGTGAGCCGGCGAACATTTCCGCTCACGTCGCATGCGTGTGTGTGCGTCAGTGGATATCTGTGTGACAGCACAGCTTGGGAGAGGGTAGGGAGGTATCTTGAACTTTTTAGTGTTTTGTCCGTGGAAGTGGGGAAATTGGGTCATGCATCATCCTCACTGTGAGTTGCCCAATCATAGTTAACCTTACGTTGAATTATCCAATCACAGCCAAGTTGACTGTAAAGCAGGCTGGGGGTTAGGTGAACTGTCGCTCAGTGTTATTTTGCAGCTGTTTTCAGAGTGGAAGTCTCTGACGTTGTGTGTGTTGATTCTATGTTGAGAGTCCTGGTGAATCCTTTTTAGGAACCTTGTGTTCAGGGTTCGGGCTTAAGGATTAGCGGAGCTGCCTTGAGTCTAGAGGGGACTAATTCTGTGTTTCTGTGTAATTGTATTCTTCTCGCTGTTGGAGGTACAGTAGAAGGACTGTCGTTACTGTAATTTGTGAAGACGTGGTTGCTGCAGTTGTGTTGAACTGTAACCGGTGTTCCCGAGACCTGGTGGGGTGAAGACTTGGTTGCTGCATTCTTGTTGAAAATGTAACCGTTGTTCCTGAGACCCTGGTGGGATGAAGACTTGGTTGCTGCGTTCTTGTTGAACTGTAAAACCCGTGTACCTGAAACCTTGGTGGGTGAAGACTTGGTTGCTGTGGTTGGGTGCTGTAGACGTGCCGGTCTGGGGGTGGCCTTGGTGGCGCTGGACAACCCATCTCGGAGTTGGGACGGACACGTGTTGGTTCAAGGTACGTTTGGTATAATTCAAGAAGCAAATGAAGACCGCACTGCCAGCTGAAAAACAAGGCTTGGAAAAACTGTGGGAAGACCTGAAAGAAAAACACAGCGCCCTCAGCAAAGCGGAATCTGCGAGGAAGAGGAAGAGCAAAAAGAAGAAGACCAAGAGCGCTTCTTCAGAGACCCCTTCCAGTTTGCCAGAACACTGTTTGAGCAGGGCCCAAAATCTGGGACCCTAAGTGTGGACAAAGGAGTTCTTGAGCAGCATCTGAGGAAACATTTCTCTGACTCACAGAGCAAAGCACCACTCGACATTCAAGATCTGGTGTGGCCAACCAACCCTGAGGAACAGTTCATGGCAAGCCTCCAACGTTGGCGGAAATCAAGAAGGTGGTCGACAAAGCCAGAGCCAAATCATCACCAGGGCCAACGGAATACCTTACCAGCTTACAAGAAATGTCCCAAGGTGCTGGAGTGGCTCCACAGGCTGTGCTGGCTTGGGGA
>JAFLJL010002456.1:0-26294 GCA_018398815.1 Conus ventricosus | reverse complement strand
TTTCCAAACGACCAAAAAATCATGCGTACGCACGTCGTGAACATAAAACTCGTTCTCCTTGCACACACAAACAGACGGTGGCCGAAGGATAAAAGTCCGGAGAATGTGACAGGGCGGACGAGCGAGACCAAGCAAGTTCCAACCCTGAATCCCAGTTCTCTCCCTTCCCCACCGACTACCGCATCAGATACTAAACAGGAGAAAGAATTTTGGAAATAATTTAGAATGGCCAGGTTAAGATGGAATTAACCAGAGAAAAGGTCTCACACAATATTTTTCTTACAATTTCGAAAACAAAAGAAAATTGCGCAAAAGCGAAGACTAAGCCGGCTAACAACAACAAATCAAAACAAACAGACCACGAAACTGATGCTTACCAGCTACCCGTGGGTGACCCCGAAGAGGCGGGTCAAAGGACTCTCTCTACCCTCTGTCCAGTCGAGAGGACAGAGGCGAAGATGCGGAGACAGAAGAAATGATGTCCCTCTCCTACAGGCCGACTGCAGGAATTGAAAGTACTGACTGTACTCTCGACGATAAGGTAAAGAACCAGGACTGGAGCAGGCGCCCCCAGAGACATCTTCCGCTCGAGTGAAGAGCTAACCTCCGTCAGCAATGGCGGCCAACATGCCATGCTGCGTCACAGAGTGAGCATACTTCAAACTAAAAGAAAACGAAGCACGTGCGACGGGTAAAAAGAACAGGCGAGAGGCCGATAGACAGAAAGTTCGAGAGAAAGGTACCGGCCACCCGTGAACTTGCAGGATGAATAGCACGGGCGGTGGAATTAGAGAGAGAGAAAGAGAGAAAGCAAACCGAAGTTGAGCTGAACCACACCAAGGTGCAACTGCACCACAAGCCACCCTAAGGGACGGATACACGACAACAGCAACGACAATAAACAAATAAGTAATTCCGCCACCCTAGGTGGTCGAACGTCGTAGGCCTCGTGACAAACTCGTGACACACATTGATACGCACAATGAGTAGATTATTGGCCCATACTTCAAAATTGGCATAAACAAGAATTCTGTAGAAAATGTTTAACAAGAATGCCATCTGTTCAAGCCGCGAGCGAACATAAGAAACATTGTAAAAGTTCTGTAGACTGTAATACGGAACTAATTACACCTCCACCCGGATCTAAAGTTAGTTTTAAGAACTGGAAACGGATGCAAAATTCACCATATGTTGTTTACGCAGACTTTGAATCACTCATTGTTCCTTATGAAGGGGCCAGCGCCACAAAAACTTCGAAAAACGGTCTTAATGAGTAATCATCAAATTTGTTCATTTGCTTTCATCGTTGTCAGGTCGGATGGCGTTCATTCAAAGCCAATTATATAGAGGGCCTAATGCTGCAAAATACTTCTTAGAAACGCATGCAGCAAGTGCGCAATGACTGTTCTAATAATCTAAACTTATCTGAAATCATAATGACACCTGAAGACCAACAACAGTATGACTCAGCCACACATTGTTGGATTTGTGGTTTAGAACTCAGTGAAGAAGCAACAAATCCAAAAGTAAGAGACCATGATCACATTAGCGGAAAGTTCAGAGGAGCAGCGCATAACAAATGCAATCTTCAACTAAAGTTTGAACCAAAGACATGGAAGCTGCCTGTATTCTTTCATAACTTGCGAGGTTACGACTCTCATCTTATAATGAAAGCAGTGGACGATGCCTTTAGGGTGTCATGCATTGCACAGTCATCAGAAAAGTACATGTGCTTTAATCTGAATAACATGTCTTTTTATGACTCTATGCAGCACATGATGGGTTCATTAGAGTCACTGGCTATGTCCTTAAAGTCCTGCCCAATAAGGGAAGAATATTTTGACCCAACTCTCGTTAAAAGGGCGTTTAATCCTTATATACATAACAGTTGGGAAAGGTTGACGAAGACACACTTCCTCCTAAAGGTCGTTCTTTTCTAGTCTTAGGGGAAAGGACATCATGACTCTGATTACCACATGCTCAAGAAGCATGGCAAATTTAAAATTGTAAAACAATGGAAAACATCATGACTCATACTTGATGGCTGATGTAGTTTGTTGGCGACGTCTTTGAAAATTACAGAAAGACCTGCATGAAACATTATAGCCGGGATCCCGCGCATTACATTCTGCGCCCGGGATGAGTTGGGACGCTTTCTTAAAAGTTTACGGAGTACAATTGATTTATTGTCGATTTACCAATGATTCAGATGATTGAAAAGGGATGCGGGGGGGAATTATAGGCGTCGCATCTTTACTGTAAAGCAAACAAACAAATACTTGGACGACTATGATCCAAGAAAAAGGGTCTAACTATCTCATGTATTTAGATGCAAACAATCTGTATGGATGGGCAATGGCGCAATCACTTCCTTTACTAACTTCAAGATGTACAAAAGTACGAATATATAAAAAGGCATTAAAGGGTTTGAACATTTAACGCCTGATCAGCAGCGCGGTTTCATTCTAGAAGTTGACTTAGAATATCCTCATGAACCCCATGACCTGCATAATGACTATCCATTAGCAGCAGAAAGTCTAAAGATGGATCCAAGAGACCACCTAAATTTGTGCCCAATCTTCGGGGAAAAAAAAATTTTATTCTGTCATTACAGACTTCTACAATTTTATTTAAGACATGGTTTAAATTTTAACAGCTGCCATCGCAAATTGCTTTGACCAAGAACAGTTCATGAAACCATACATCATGAAGAACACTGATCTTAAAACCCTAAATCCACAGATGCCTCAAAAAAGACTTTTTAAAAGCTGATGAACAACAGCTGTTTTGGAAAGACTATGGAGAATCCGCACAAGCGCAAGATGCAGATTAGTCACCAAAGAAAAACAAAGCAATTAAGCGACTTCAAAACCAAATTATCAGACTTTGAAGATTTCATGATCACCTTTTGGCATAATGATAAAAAAAAAGAAAGTCAAATTGGACAAACCTGTATTTATTGGGTTTACTGTTTTAAAATTTATCAAAGCTTTTGATGTTAGAGTTCTTTAATGACTACTTTAACCCTTGAAATCCTGAGTCCAGAGTACTTTACACAAAATACAGATAGTTTGTTATAGATATCCTACTGAAGACATCTATAAAGACAGGGAATTAGAAGTACTAAAGGGCATGCAGATGGTATGATACATCCGATTATCCTAAAGACTCGCCTTTACATTCAATTACTAACAAGAAGGTTTTGGGAAAAAGAAGGATGGAATATCTGGAAAGGTAATCAAGGAGTATGGGGGGTTAAGGCAAAATGTACAGTATTTCGAGCCGGGAGAAAATCATTAAGAAAGCAAAGGGAATATCTCGCAGCGTTGTGCAGTCAAACATATCACATGGCAACTACAAAGAAGCTTTTGTTTGGCAATAAGACTTTTCATCATAAACAACGTAAACTACGATCTAATCTACATGAGATTAACACAACAGTTGTAACAAAGAAGTCATTAGATAGAACAAACACAAACGGTGTTGTTTAATCCAGAGTTTTCATATGCAAGGGGCACTGGAAAACCATAAATTAATTAAAGCGGAACTGTGCTGGTGGGATTATCTGCAGTTTCTTCCTTCACAAAAGATCTTTGAGGAGCTGGTTGTTTTGTTGTGTCAGTTTCTCGTAAATAATACACGGCGGATTCATTTTTACAATTTTTTTTATTTCGTAGGGGTCAACCACCCAAATGGATCGGTTTGCCCTGATGCGATGTCCCCTCTGCTTCCCCCGGTAAATAAAGTACCTTACTTTCAAACCAAATGGTAATAGTTTGCGGGGTGTACTGGAGCCCTTCAGCAACATTTATTGTTTTTCTTTGATTGTTTGTACTGGTTTTAGTCCTTTAAATTCTTCATTTTTCCCATTGCGCGCAAAACTGAGGGCAGTCTTCTAACCCATTCTGTGTTGCGAGAATTGCAATCAGCTCTCGTGATACTGGTAGAGAAAAGCCCTTTTCGGCTAACTGTTTGTTAAAGTTTTCAACAAAAAGCCTGTGATCTGTGAACTCCCGGAATGCCTTTTCTAATGGTAACTCTATGTTTAACAATAATTGATTCACTTGGCCTTTAAATTCTTTTCCATCATCAACTTGAATCATGCGAGGATAATTAAAAGGGGCCTCTTTGGGTAACATTTTGTATGGCAACAGCAACGGCAGAAGCACTCTTTTGTGTTAATGGCCCGCATCTTTGTATCTTGAAGCCATGTCAATGACTGTGAGTGCGTACTTAAATCTTTTCGTCTAATCGTATCAGAGGGTAAATATAGAAGATCCATTTGATGTGTCGTTTGAGTTGTATTCACAAAGTGTGGTCTCTGTATTCGTCTAGGTGCAGGTAAATAAATTTGCCAAATAGCTTGTTTAGATAACCATTCCTTTGCTGTTTGTTCACTGACCCCAGCGCTTGGCTTAGCTTTTTAATTCCCTGTTATTCCCTTCCAATATCCTTTGGGCGAATAATAGATTTTGTTCATTTTTTATTCAGCCAATATTATGTGCAACAAAATACACAACGGTCATACCAACACAATAAACCCGATTTCTTGCACTTTGTTTTTCGGTGGTTGATAAAAGTCACTGAATTTTGGGTGGGGGCAATGTCTCGATTGGTTTGCCTGTTACAAGATAATATTGTTTTATTGCTTGATCAACATTTTTTAAAAGTGTAAGCTGCATGCCCCTGTCTTTTCCCGTGTGTCTTAATAAAATCTAACTGCTCAATCTCTGCTTTTTCATAGGCGCCCTTTTGCAGCTGCTAGTTTTCTCCATACTTTGTTATGTCTTTTTTTTCTCGCCGTCATTCCCCAGTTTACTAAACGCGAAATTACTTCCGCTAAAAGCAAGCGCATTCACCACAGCGCCGCCTATCATTATTGCAGTGAAGCCATTTTTTATAAAAGTATTTTTTCTTACATATTTATATTGGCTGAATTAATTCCTTGCTTAACTAGAAAATCTTTCGTAGCAACCGAACTGCAATGATAGCAATCAGCTTTGCTGAATCCTCAAAGTCTAGTTTGCCAAGATCTGCTGGTTTAATTCCTTAACAAGCTTTTACCAACATTTAGATCCTACACTTAGACCTCCAATAACAGCGAATGGTATACAAGGTTAGCAACAGTTTTTTTCGGTGCTCATTTTTATAAAATAAAATAATTATAATTTAATAAAAACATGAACAGCGATGAACTCCTACAGCTACAAGGCAGCCTAAACCTACCTGAACTTATGAATGACCAAGTTGATGACCAAGCTATTATGCCCAAAAAGGAAGGTTTATTCTTTGGCAGCATGTGGAAAAACAAAACAGTTCCTCGGAACTGAATTCAGCATTGAACAGATCAACAGATGTCGCCGCAAGACATTTTAAAGTATCAAAACAGGTATGAAGCGCAGCTGGGTCTAGAATGGAAAAGTGTGGGCAAACGTTCTTATTTGTACACTAAAATAGCAGTAGATTTGCCCCATTGACTGAACAAAATTTAGTATGATTTAACGCAGGATCAGTTTTAACAAATCATTAGAGTCTCTAGAGTGATTTATACTAAAAGATTTGAACATTGTTACGCCATTAATCATGGGGTTAATAACTTTAATCAAAAATTATTTCCCTTAAAAATGAACGAGCTGGAAAATCAGCAAATCAAAAACACTGAATCAAGGTGGAGAAAGTAACCAAGCCAGAAAATCAGCAAAAACGCGAATCAGGGGGAGACCATAAAAATCCTGGGGTGTTGAAGCAGGAAAAAATAGCAGAGTGGAACAGACAAAAAAATTAATGTTAACAGAATATAACCATAATGAAAACTAACACCGCCAACGCAGAACAAGTGATCAATGCCAGCTATAAAAACTTTCCCTGGATACAAGGGCCAAAGCTTCATGGAATAATTGAACTTAAAACTGTGCCCTTTTGGCGCCTTGCTGCTGCTGGGGCGGTTTATACGTTATAAAATATAAAAGGGAATGGCAAACAGAAACAAAACAATCAAAAAATCTTTAACCGTTAAATACAGAAAAAGACAACAGCCCCAAAAAACCGCAATAAACAAAAGATCATTTTGACCATTTATAATGCAATAATATTTAAATTTTTTTATAAAATAGATCATGGCGTTTATAAAATGATAAAGCAAAAAATAAGACATGGATCATAAAAACATTCATAGACCAAACAATGCGTTGCTTAGGATTAAGAATTTCATAAAAACTATGCAGAGAACGCTGAGCAAGACATTCTCAACGATGACAACTTTTTTTGAGGTGTGTGTACTAATTAGACATCTGCTATTTAAGATAAAAACAAGATTGCTTGGTTTTTGATAAATTTTAAGATAACTCAAATAAAACTTGGTTGGACTTAAAAATGCTTAATCAAGAACTATCAAGACATGACAAAACTTAGAAGTTACTTATCAAAAACTTATTAGGAACTTAAGTAACTTAATTAAAAACTTAATTTAAAAAACTTGGGGTGACTTAAATTAAAAAACTTAATTTAAGAACTTGGGCGACTTGGGTAGGATTTGGGGTACACAGGGGGTGGGTGGAGGACGTGCGTGCGTGGGGTTTGGGGGGGGGGGGACATGCTGCGTGGGGTGGGGGGGGGAGAACGTGCGTGCGTGGGTAGGACAAAACACACACACAAACAAACAACAAACACAAACAAACAACAAACACACAAGGCCCAACCCTAAACTAGTTTGTTTGCCAGAACATTCAAAAATCGTTATCCCCGCACACTGCGTTTTTAAAACAATCAAACAGCCGAAGCAGGGGAGGCGCAAATTCCCTATGGCAGCAAAAACCCTACATGGGATGATCGTTACTATATTTAGAGCACGTCATGTGTGCATGCTGGGGTGGGGGGGGCGGGTGGGAGGGGGGGGGGTGTGCATGCGTGGGGGAGGACAAAACACACACACACAAACAAACACAAACACAAACAAACACAAACAACAAACAAACAAACAACAAACAAACAAACAAACACCCAATGCCACTAGACCACACTGCGCCCAACCACGTCAGCGGTAGGCCCCGCTGTGGTCCCTTTCAGTCGCACGTTAGAGAGGGCTTTGTAGGTTTAATCGGCAAAATCTGCCGATTGGCCTAGTTTTGCAAAACCGTTACCTATTTTAAGGCCCACTCATGTGTTTTGTGGCGTTCACTGAGAGCCTTGCAGAGCAGTTTTCGGAGGGGCAGTTAGCGAACATGCTACGCCCACATAAATTACCGAACAACACCACCCTGTCTGGGCCCCAGCCCATCGTGTTCCGTGTCGTCCCGCTTGCCGTTGTGTCACAAACACCACAAGGTGGAGAAGTTTTCTGAACTACTAGGTAGTACACCAGTCACTGAACATTTGGACTTTTGAATAGAATCATTTCTTTAAAAGTTAAAAGCTTTTCAAAGTTACTCTAATTAAATAATTGTTGAAGAAAAAAAACAAAATGCTTCCTTTTGGCTTTGAAGGAGGAGAACAAGGCTCGCCACCCCAATTTCTTTGTCAAAAACTTTGCCATGGCCTCAGATAAACAATGGAATTTTTTCACAAGATCGGTCTGTTATCGGAAAGTTTTTCCTTGCGAAGATAACAACACTTCAGCCATTTCCTTGAGTAAATTAGTGTCACTTCCAGCACTGACAGAAGGCATTGAAACATCACTTCCCTGACTCGCCATGTTTTTAACACACACAAGTTCTCTCTGAAACGTCTTTACAGCCCACCGGTCGAATTTAAAATGGCGGCGGCTGTGTATGGTGGGCACAACACAAAGTGTCACGTGATTTAAGCTCGGCATTTGATTTGATAAGAGGCTTATGCGCAGTCAACATGACTAGAACTGACAAGCCGTCTCGTCATCGGGTGTGCGACGCCGCGTGGTCTCGCAGCAGTTCCCTGCCGCACGAACCACTGTAACCTGATACGCCCTGCCACAATCCACGAACCCTGAAATTAGGCCTGTGTGCACAGTGTCCCAGTCAAGCCATACATAATTTCTAGATTTAAGCAGGATTTTTTACTTTATGTTTGTTCAGTATGTTTGTTTGTAGATAATCGTTATTTTTGGTTATTGAAGTCTTACTTGTCAGAAAACAGGAAAAGGCGGCTTTTAGGCCACTTTCGCCCAAAAACTCGGTGGAGGAGCAAGTGAGTTAGAGTCGGTGTTTCCCCGTTCTCTGAAGGTGCTCAACCCCTTGGGGAGCAACATCTGTTAAGAATATTTTTTAAAAATGAAGTGTTAAAATCAACAAGCTTGTTTCGAACCTCTCGCTCTCCTCTCGCTTTGGGGCACGCTATCTGTCTTTTATAGCGTGCGGGACCTGATTCCATTTCTGCAGGTGCGAGTCGCTTCACGTGTGGTCTGTGGTTCTTGTTGGGGTCTGTTCAGGTGGCGTGCGCTAACAAAGATTTCCATTTGTGCCTGCAATTGTTTACTATTTCTACTTTTGTATTCAAGGTTGCTAGGTGTGGTTTACATAATATTAACCATTTTTCTGTGGGGCATAGATTGCATCTTTTTGAAATATTGTTGTATGATGTTGCTTTTTTTATGATTTTCCATGATATGTTGTCTTTTTTTTTATCTTTGAGTCTCCAAATGTATTTACTCAGCTCTGTTTGGATTTTTGTATTTTTCATTTTTGAATGACTGTTTGTGGTTTGCGTATCTGGTTTTGAAAGTGTTTTCTGTGATCCCTATATATGTTTCTTTTTCATTTTCTGAAGTTACCGTAGCTTGGTATACAATGTTGCTGTGAAGGCATTTGTTGCTTAGGGGGCACTGTTCTTTTTTAGTGCAGTTGCAAGATGTCCTTTCAGCACCCTTCTCTTTTATGTTGCTTTTCATTTTGTTAGATGAATCAATTATGTTTTTAAGGTTAGGCATACATGAGTATGATAGTTTGATGGTGTTTTTGTTGAATATTTTGGACAGTTTGTGTTCTTTTGGAAATGATGTTGCCAAGATTTTAAAGAATTCTTTTCCTACATTTGTTTTTACTTGTCCATCGTATGGTGGGTTGTACCATATGATCTTTCTTTTCCTATTTTTCTTATTTCTGTTCGTGTTATTGTCTGGACTTGTTAGCGCACGCCACCTGAACAGACCCCAACAAGAACCACAGACCACACGTGAAGCGACTCGCACGTGCAGAAATGGAATCAGGTCCCGCACGCTATAAAAGACAGATAGCGTGCCCCAAAAGAATATCCTGAGGAGAGCGAGAGGTTCGAAACAAGCTTGTTGATTTTAACACTTCATTTTTTAAAAATATTCTTAACAAAATATATATTATATATATATATATATATATATATACATACATACATACATACATATACATATACAATATACATATATGTGTCTATTATATACAGTGAGAGAGAGAGATTGCCTGTGCTTTGTAAGCGTGTATGTGCATATACAAATAGAGTGAGTGAGAGAGAGAGAGCTAGAGAGAGAGCCTGTGCTTTGTATGCGTGGATGTGAGTGCGTGCGTATGCCCATTCGCGTGTTTGCGAGCATGTACGTTTCATCTTCGTGTTGAAGAGAGAGTGAGAGAGAAAGGTTGACCATGTAGAAAGATTGAACACAACACATGTAAGGTTCCTTTGATGAAATTCCCCAAAATCAAAAAATTGATTACATACCTATCTCGCCACTTATCCCCCCCCCCCTCTCTCTCTCTCTCTCTCTCTCTCTCTCTCTCTCTCTCTCTCTCTCTTTCTTTCTCTCTCTCTCTCTCTCTCTCTGTTCCTCGTCTCCGAAGTTGATTACTGGATTGGCGAGACTTTAGCGCGTGTGACCGCTTTAAATCCCACCATTGAGGCAGCCACATTCCGCCTTCGGAGAGGATGAGTGTGTCTCTGAAAGACGGGACGGGATTTAACAAGCATGCAAGGTTGTTTCATGCCGGCCTTCACGCATGGTATCTCGGTTCAGAGTCTCCCCCGAAGTATTAGAAGTGTGTGTTTTGGGGGGGGGGGGGGGGGGGGGGGGGGGGGGGGGGGGCTGGAGTTTGCACACACGTTAACTCGAAGATAGATTCTTACCGTGTTCCACAGGGGCAGCTGTGAAGAAGACAAAGTCTAGTGCCGTTTGCACGCAGGCCACCCCCTTTAACGCCCACTATCATTTAAAAGGTGAAGAAAAAGCTCCGTGGTGCTTTCCATGTGATGTGCTATTTACAGTAAAGCATGTTCTTCTTTAGTACTGGGAATTACACGATGGCAGACATAAAAACTTAACAGCAGACTCCATGAAAATCTAGTTCAGAGATGTCCTGACCTGAGGTGATTTTTGAGTTTCTAAAAGATATCAACATTTTTCATCTGCTCATTAATTTTACGGATGAAAGGTTTGAACGAAAATCTGGTGTAACTGTAGAAAATTTGGTTTTATCAGTTGTTTTTTTTTTAAATCTATCTTGGGTGTTGACTTCATCGAGGTGACATCCCTGATATAGCTCTTTTCGGTCGGCTGGGCTATAAGCAACGTTATCTATGCATCAAAATACAGAGTGACTCAGCTGAAGCCATACCACCTTACAGTTTGATTGGTTATATGTGGCAGGACTTTGCATGCGAACTTTGCACATGCGAGCTTCCCAAGGAAGTGACGTATTTTGTGTAGTGAGGCGTGTGTGTCGAACGTTTTTTGTGTATACGAGACAATTTCTGAGTGTTAAGTTCGATGTGCTGAAATAAAGCATTTCAGTCTGATGGTTTAAGAAGATAGCACTTAAAATGATTTGAACAGTTTACTGCCCAGCATTTGAAACTCCTTTCTGGTGTTCCTGAGGATCTGGTCTGTCTGGCCGGACTGAAGACTCTGGAGAAAGGCTTGACATTTGTTAAGGAAGACCGGGTGAGATGACAGACCGTTTCTTGAGATTAGGGTCTGAGCAGAATGAAGTAATGCTAAGTTCTACAGTTGGAGAGAACTGGCTAATGGCGAAAGACTTGGTGTCAGAGCTCCCGTCAGAAAACGTATGTATACACCATTTCCCCCACTTCGAACAGAATTTTCTGCAGAGCTATCTGTAAAGACTCGAGTCAAGTGGTGGGCGAGTATTCCCCGTGCATCATGTCAAGTGTCAAGAGTTTTCAATTCTAATCTTGTAAGGTCTTCTTTTGCTCCGATTACAGGAATGTCAACGATGACAGACGGAGTATCCATTGACGAATCCTTGTGGTCTTGGAGCTCTTCCTCTTGTTGGTTACTAACCTGTTCGTAGTCTTTTCGCTGAAGCGCCTTTAACAGGTAATTACCGTTTGATCAGGTTCTTGGTCGGCGATGGAGCTTTGACTGCAAAGGATGAGATACGGGCCTCTTCATTTTCCCGTTGTTTTTCTGGACTTTCTCGTTTCTTCTCTTTTCGAGTGATAACAGGTCAGCCACTTCTACATTGCAGCATTGGGAGTGGTTTTTATCGCACGTGATCTCTTGGAAGCTTGCATTCTGTGTCTTGTCCAGGTGGTGTTTCTTTTAGCTGCTGTAGACCAGGAATTGGAGGTGTATTCCATGTGAGGTCGGAGATTCTGTGTGCATAGAATATAGAATAAATTTTATTGTCATGAAACCTCGGGTTTATGAGACACAATATGGTTATCATAGAAGAACAAAACAATCATACACAAATTTCCCTAATAATGACTGAGCATTCTCCATAGTCATTAACTGGCTTGGAACAATATTTGAAGCATTAGTATTAAGACATTGTATGCCCTTCATTAAAATATTTCTGTTGGCATCAAACTTTTCACAGTGATCAAGAAAATGAACTTCGTCTTCCAATACATTACAACGATTGCAGTCTTTGATCTCTAGACATATGCAGATATCGTCCTTTTTCTATTCTTAAGTCATGGGCGCTGATCCGAAGTCTTGTTAACGCTTGTCTGTGCCTCGGATCTGTAACAGTGATTAAAATAATTTTCTGTTTCATATTCTTTTGCAATGGTGTTGTAAAAATTACGTTTTGATGAGCTGTTTTTCTTTTCTTTCCAATATCGAATATATTCATTTTCGAACTTTTCTGATATTACAACTTTTAGTCTCTGTATACTGAACGTAAATTGATTTGTCCAAACATGGCCCATATTTATATTAATCAATATTATCTTTAACAGGAGTCAGTGAGCTGATTTCGTGGCGAGCAGTCACGCTTTTTTCATCGCTCCGCACATCGCGTTAATGAACTGTCTTCGCGCAAGCTTGAATTTCTGGACTTAGAAAATTTTTTCGCACTTGGCGTTAGGAAGGTTCCTTTTCAACACCTTTCTTTTCGATTGCTAATCGCAATGTCGTCCGTCAAGCCCGTATTTGTGAAGCAGAGAGACATCCCCACTCTGAAACAAACTCCCCACAGTGCTGGAGATTTGCCTAGCTGCTGAAAGATCTTGTGGACCCGGATCCGTCCTTGGAGCTCAGTCTATCCGTGGGCTATGGAGAGTGTACCCAGCGACACAAATGGCGAGGAACGATCTCCTTTATAAAGGTATGAGAGTGCGCGATGTCTGTGTTCGCATGTGTGACACCAACCCTTCATACTCAAAGATGACACAGGCGAAGAAAAGCCGTCGACCAAACTGTGGATCGATGAGATCCTATCTCCGTTGCCGATTCAGAGATCGAACACACGCTGACAAAGCTAGGGTGCGAATTGCGGTCCGCAATCAAATCTGAAAGAGCTCGTGATGCCGATTATAAAATGACCGTTTCCTGACTGGGCGTAGGTTTGTGTTTATCACAACTCCGCAAAAAACCGTTGGAAAAAACAGCGAAGGTGAGCTTTTTCACCGCAAAATTATTTCACAAAGAACAAAAATTAAACAGAGCCCCTCCAGTGTGTTCATTTGCCTTCAGTCCGGCCATCACCGTTCTTCCTGTGACAAGGAAGTAGTGTGCAGGACCTGCAAGCAGCCAGGTCATAAGAGAGGCGATCCAGCCTGCACCATGTCTCTCACGCCCCTCCTCCCAATCCGTCTCCTCCCGCCCCCCCCCCCCCCCCCCCCCCCCCCCCCCACCCAGTCCGTCTGCCAGTCAGCAGCGTCCCGGTAGGGAGAGTCAGGTTACTGAGATAAATCGAGCTGACAAAGAAAAAACAGAAAAGTCAACAAAGTAAATACCAGAAAGATGTCCGAAAATACCCCCCAGCACCAAGGATAACAGAGTCGGGCACCCTCACGTCAAACCACTTTGGGTCAGGCTTTCGAGACCGATCGATACCGGAGCAGATCGGAGACACCAAAGCGCCAGCGAGACGGTGATTCAGACAGCCCTCGCCAGGCACCAGGTAAGCAGGCTCGACGCGACAAAAGCGATACGTCTAATCCGCCGACCCGCCGTTGAGGATGATGACGACGAAGTTGTGTCTGTCTGGTACTGATGTTCCCTACGACCTTGGCATTGTTTGCGGACTATGATTATGGCTCAGATGTGGTATCGCGTTATATTTTTGTTGTATAATGGCTTCTTTAAAAATATTGTCATTGAATGTTCATGGACTGAGAACTAAAACAAAAAGGAATTCTCTATACAGATATTTTAGACAGAATAAAATTGACATTGCTTGTATTCAAGAATCTTATATTACTCAAAATGTATTTGATGTATGGAAAAGAGAATGGGGTGGTGAAATGGTATACCATGAAGGTACTAGTCATAGTAAAGGACAACTAATCTTAATTAAAAAGAACTTTCCGTTTACGTGGTCTGTAGAAAATCTATCATCCAGAATAATTACAATAAGGGTAAAAAGAGATTCCAGTGTGAATTGTGTATTTTTAATGTCTATGCTCCAAACTCTTCAGCAGAACAGACCATCTTTCTGAAAGAGTTAGAAAAAACAGTTAATGAAAGTGACTGTCAAAACAAAATTGTTTGTGGTGATTTTAACTGTGTCCTGAATAATGAACTGGATGTTATTAGTGGTGAACCTCACCCTACATATATGGTTAAAAAGTTTAATAAGTTTGTAGAAAGCGTAGGACTTACAGACACTTGGCGCCTATTTAACCCTGATGGTAAAGAATACAGTTGGTCTCGGAAAACGAAGGAATTCAAAGCCAGAAGATTAGACTACTGTTTTTCTTGTGACAGTACTATTGAAGACACGCTGGAATGTGATATGTATTCACTCCCTTCTTCCGACCACAGAGGCGTCATAATTCACATGAAAGGCCATAACCAGGAAAGAGGGTCAGGATTTTGGAAATTTAACAATGCCTTACTAAAGAACCAAGCATTTGTTGATAAAAACTAATTTGATGATGATGATTTCCTAAATAATACCACCGAAGTACGCCCGGACATGAAATGGGAACTCTTGAAACTAAGTTTAAAAGATGAATCCATACAACATAGTAAAATGATAGCAGTCAAAACTAAGTTTAAAAGATGAATCCATACAACATAGTAAAATGATAGCAGTCAAAACTAAGTTTAAAAGATGAATCCATACAACATAGGAAAATGATAGCAGTCAAAAAGAGAATGAACTTATAAGTTTACTGAGCAAATTTAACGAGTTTGACTCAATTCTCGCAACAGATCCGCAAAATGAAGATTTATTTAGAAGTAGAGAATCTACTCGTTTAAAAGCTAGAACTAGCAGAGAAGGAAAAGGCTCAAAGTGCCCAAACTAGAGCAAGATAAAGTGGATAGAAGAAGGCGAAAAAAACACAAGATTTTTTCTCAACTTGGAAAAATCACAGGCAAATGCTAAACTTTTACCTAAACTAGAACTTGAAGAAGCACGACCCTAACTGATCAGTTTGATATCTTGAAGACACAAAAGGAATACTTTGAAAATTTATATAAAAATTCGTCATCCGAAACACAGAAGAAAACGTTAATGCTTTTTTGGAGATTGTGTAACTCCGCAACTTTCATCAGATCAAAAGATACAATGTGAAGGGCTCATTACTTTAAATGAAGCCACTTTAGCATTAAAGATATGAAAAATGGTTCAGCTCCAGGTTTAGATGGACTTACCACAGAGTTCATTAAATGTTTTTGGTTAAAATTAAAGCAGGTCATTGTTGATTCTTTTAATTTCGCTTTCACACATGGAAATCTTTCATACACACAAACATCTGCTGTCATAACCTTAATACACAAAGGCAAAGATCTTCCTAAATCTAATTTAAGTAACTGGAGACCGATCTCACTTACAAATTCGGATTATAAATTGTTGGCAAAATGTTTAGCAGTAAGACTCTCAAAGGTTATCCCCACGATAATAAATGAAGATCAAGTGGGCTATGGTTAAAGGTAGAAGCGTCTCTTCCACTTTAAGGAACATCGACGACGTTATTGAATACTCACGTCTGTCGGAACACCCTGGACTTGTTCTTGCTTGGACTTTCAGAAAGCATTTGACAGTATATTAAGCAATTTTTGATTACTTCTTTAAAAGATTTGGATTTGGTGATAGTTTCATGAATTGGGTAAAGGTTATCTTGGCAAATTCAAAAAGTTGCATCAGTTATAATGGTTGGCTCTCCGATAACTTCGAGATGAACTGTGGTGTGAGACAAGGATGCCATTTTCCCCCCTAGCCTTTATAGTTGCCATTGAGCTTTTAGCAATAAAGATAAGGCAAAATAAAGATATTAAAGGCATTCAATCGGAAAGCAAAAACTAGGAAATGGTCTGGAAAAAATTATGAAAATTCTTATGTATGCAGATGATGTAAACGCTCTTATTACGGGATAAAGCTGATGTTCAACTGGTTGTACAGATACTTCATGAATTCGCAGTAGTTTCCAAACTGATTATTAACAAATCGAAATCACAAGTCATGTGGATTGGCTCATACAGGCACAGAAAAGAGCAAGGGCTTGGTCTTCGATGGGTAAATGAAATGAAAATTTTGGGTATATAATTATTTCAGCAACAAATGTTGTGCATCACGTTTAGATATAAATGGACACCTAGGATTAAAAGGTTAAGGAAATAATACGTTCATGGCAAACGAGAAATTTAGGGTTACTTGGTAAAAATATGTGTAATAAGATCTTTTCTATTATCTCAATTTGTTTTTGTAATGCAGTCAATCTCAATCCCCGAAAATATTCTGAATGAACTCAACACGCTGTTTTTTCGGTTTTGTGGCGTAAAAGAGATTGCAACAAAAAAGCTTATGAAAAAGTCAAACGTTGTGTCATTACTAGTGAGATTGAAAATGGGGGAATTAAAATGATAGATTTGAAATTGATGCAAAAATCATTTCTGTGTGAATGGTTTGACAAATTGTCCAAAGCATCTGATATTTGTAAATGGTCTTGGATACCCAGAGAATATTTCTCTATCTTTGTAAAATCTAGCCTGCTTCACCTCCACACTGGGAGCGTCTAGTTTTAAAGGGTTAGAAACAATTAATGCTGTGTTTTGGAAAGATGTTGCCACTGTTTGGCTAGATAACAACAAAAAACACACTGCACTAAATACAAAAATGGAATGCCTGTGAACAACGCTCATATCCGATATCAAAATAAAGTTGTCTTTTTTAAAACAATGGGCTATGCAAGGTGTTAATACGTGCATGATTTACTAATCAATGAAAAGATTCTAACATATGATTAAATTGAAACAAGTCTTAAAGCCATCGCCATCCTCTTTTGGAATATCATGTTGTATATTCTGCACTGTCATCTTTCTTGAGTACTCGATCAGACTTAGACACTAGCAACATTTTGAGATCACTCACTTTTATTTAATAATTCTGCAATGACAAAAGTAAAAATGTTTTACAACTTCTTTCAAGAAAAACGATACACAGAGCCATGTTGTGTTAGATTTTGGCGACATAAGTTTAAACATTACCATTACTAAACAACCTGGTCCCTCATAAAGTCAATAACTAAAGAAAGCAGAATCAGAGAATTACAATGGAAAATTCTCCACAACATTTATCCAACTAATATACTGTTATGTAAAATGGGTATTGCAGAAAATAATAAGTGCCCATACTGTGTAAATGAAGTGGACTATGTGAGCATTTTTTTTGTTATTGTAAGCAAATTGCATGTGTTTGGAATGGTGTAAAAGATGTATTCTTTCGAAAATATTACAAAAAGTGAATTTTAATGAATTGAATATTCTTTTGGAATTGTGGATAATGCACACCTTTCAGTGTGAAGAGAAAAGGTATGTTAATCATTTAATATTAATTGCAAAAAATGTGCATTGGGAAGTATAGATATGGTAAACCATTATATCTTAAGACTATGCTTGAAAAAGAGTTGTCACTTAGAAAGCTGAATTAGAATTGATCAGCGTCCGAAAATCAGTACACACAGGTGTACTCCTCTCTCCTCTCTCTCTCTCTCTCTCTCCCCTCTCTCTCTTTCTCTCTCTCTCTCTCTCTCTCTCTCTCTCTCTCTCTCTCTCTCTCTCCCTCTCTTCCCCCACTCTCTCTCTCTCTCTCTCTCTCTCTCTCTCTCTCTCTCCTCTCTCTCTCTCTCCCTCTCTGCCCCACTCTCTCTCTCTCTCTCTCTCCACAGCAGAGAGAATGCATCAGTACACTACACATGAGTACAAAAAAAACCCAGACAAGATGTATCAGGAAAATCTATCGATACGAAGGAACATCAAGTTGACACCAAACTCGTCGTTCACTCGATCGTTTGATGGACAAAACTGGACGATTGATAGCTGATGGCGAGATGACTAACCGAGTCGATCAGGTGTCTAATTCAGCGAATTTCAGGTAACATTCAACTTGCTCTTCGAAACGAACAAGATTAATGTTGTCCTTAAAGGCTGGGAGGGGGGGGGGGTAAAAATGGACATCTTTCCGCGGTAAGTTCAGCCATTAGTTTGTCCACATGCACCCAAAATAGCAACGTGCTCTGATACGTAGCGAGGACCGTCGGCATTCTCCGCAGGCGCGTGTTTTCAGCACCACTCTCAACAGTCCTGATTGGGTCACGTTGTAGGCCCCCAGGAATCAGACGACGGTCAGATGACGTCACGATAATAATTGTGATGGTAATTGTGATGCACTGCAGCGTAGTTCTTATTTATGGTATTATTTTCACTACTTTAGTTTACCCTTCTTTTTAAAGAAGGAGTAACGAGATTAACACATTTTTTCGCTCTCCATTCCTCTGTGCACCCTTCCACTCTTTCGATTTCGTATGTGAAAGGGCGCAACCCTTTAGGGGAATATGGAGACTGAAAAAGGCTAAGACTGTGAACTGTTTCTTTTCCCTCTCTCTCTCTCTCTCTCTCTTCTCATCTCTCTTCTCTTCCTCCTCTCTCTTCTCCTCTCTCTCTCTCTCCTCTCTCTCTCTCTCTTCTCTCGTTGCTTCTTGATTCCCTCTGTCCATTCTGATCGCTTCTGCTCCTTCTGCTACTTTACTCTTTCTACCACAACTTCGTCAGGTATAAATCGCATACCGGGGTGAATTAAGTGAGAATGAAAGAACCAGCAAGCAAACTCATTGCAACATACACTAGTGCACTGAAAAACCCAGACATCACTGTACCATAGTATACATTAAATGAGAAAGAAGCATTGTCCAACGATAGAAAAATCAAAAACACTTGGAACTGGGCATGAATGAAAGTGTGGAACGCGCGGTAAGCGGGCGTTTGTGTGTAGTATGATAGATGATAGGCGTTTAGGTGTTGTAACAAAAAAAGAAGAAAAAGAAAAAGAGACCGCCAAAAGAAAAAAAAAAAAAAAAAAAGTAAACAAAAAAGAAGAGAAGAAAAAAAAAATCAGAAAAAAAATGGCGGGGAAAGTGGTGGGAAAAAAAAAATAAATAAATAAAAAAATATATCTTTAACAAATGTCAACCAAGGATCATTTTTGTCCACTTGATAATGCATGCATTTATAACATTTTATGGGCAAGAGAATTTCTGACAAATCGAGAATGTGTAGCCAATATGATATTGTTTGACATATTATTTTTAAACTCACTGGAAATCTCCCTAATTCTCCTAATACAGGAAGTACCATTGACTTTTTGTTAACTCCAAGAATTTGTTTACAAAATTTGATATGTATTTTTTTCGTGTGCAAATTTACCTGTCAGGCAGTCACAAATAGCTTTTTTAATTCAAAGGAGTCAGTTTGTTTGGTTTGGTAGGGGAACCATACTTCTGCCCCGTAGATTGATATTGGAGTTATTAACGCATCATATAATTTGACTATTGTATTCATATTAAATTTTGTATTTCTAAAGGTCCTGTGTAGAGTATGTAATGCTTTGCTCGCTTGTTTACTTAAGTGTTCCTGTGCTTTCAATAGGCTTCCATTCTTGTGGAAAAAGATTCCTAAATATTTGTATTCGTCAGTCGTTTGAATTATGTTTTCACCACAGTAAAAATAGATTGGTACTTTGGTGCTTGATTTTGTAAATATAACAACTTTTGTTTTTTCTCTGTTTATTCTTAACCCCAACACTGGCAATAGTCATGTAAATTATGTAGTTTTTGTTGGAGACCAGTTTTTGTAGGAGAAACAATAATGAGATCATCTGCATATAATAAACATGGAATC
Source organism: Conus ventricosus (assembly GCA_018398815.1). Classification (NCBI taxonomy): domain Eukaryota; kingdom Metazoa; phylum Mollusca; class Gastropoda; order Neogastropoda; family Conidae; genus Conus; species Conus ventricosus. Next base: position 6,763 of record JAFLJL010002456.1, on the reverse strand, counting down.
TTACAAGCATTCAAGTCATCAAATTTGGGTGAATCATTATTATCCATACACCCTACAATGTCATTTATGAAGACATTAAATAAGGTAGGGCTGAGAGCATTTCCTTGATGTACTCCTTACGGACAATAATTTTTTTGCTCAAAAGGCCATGTGATCTTGTTTGAATGGTAGCATTCGTATACATATCTTTAATTATATCAAAACAGTTTCCATTTATACCTATTCTGTTAAATTTTAACAGCATTGCTTCATGCCATGCATTATCAAATGCCTTTTCAAAATCGACAAAGCATCCATATAATCTGCCATTTTTAATTTTTAATACCTCATTTATAATCTCTTTTAGAATAAAAATGTGATCAATTGTTCTGTGATTCTTTCGAAATCCTGCCTGTTCTTTGACTAAAAGTTGATTTTGTTCTAGGTAATCCGTCACTCTATTATTGATAATCGTACAAAACACTTTTCCCAATGTATTGGTAAGTGTTATTCCCCCGATAATTGTTTGGATCCCCTGGATTACCATTCTTGTATAATGGAATATTCAAACCTTTTTCCACCAATCTGGATAAATTCCTCTCTTAAAAATAAGGTTAAACATTTTTGTAATGATCCGTATGGTAATTGGAAGACTAGTTTTAATCATCTCATTAGTTATGCCATCCATTCCTGGTGATTTGTTATTTTTTAGGCAAGCTTTTTTAATTTCACCAGGTGATATAGGCAAATTAATCTTTGATAACATGGTATAGTTGATTTGTCTATTTTTCAGTTCAACATCTACTTTTCCTTTTGGTCTTTGTTACATTTACTTCTTTTCCGACGATTTTTTCAAGATGTAAAATCCATTTTGAAGCATTTAATTGATGAACACAGTTGGTATTTTCACCAATGTTTTGTAAGTTTTTTTAATGTTTTCCATGCCGTCTTTGGATCTTTGTAAAGAGATTCATTAATCTCATTGACAAGAAAACTGGCGTATGTTTTTTTTCTTTTGTTTTATTAATTTATTATATATTTTGCGTTTTGTATAATACTTTTGACCCCAGACATTTATTGTAAGGTTGTCTATTTAATGCATTCAATATGGATCTGAGATCTTTCCTGTGCTCATAGCATTCTCTATCAAACCATTTCTTGTTCTTTTTCTTTTAAAATGGCGAATCTTACATTTCTTCTGAAGACTAATACTGGCCGCTGACGTCAGCATATGTGTAAAGTCATTTACAATCTCGTTTAGTGAACAATGAGAAACAGTGGTTTCATTCTCAACATATCTGTCCAAATTGTGTTCCACTTGGAGAATTTGTTCCTTTATCCATGGCATTGTTAACGCTTTTAAATATTTTTCCGCTGACAATGTTTCCCAAAAATAAACGATCACTTACGTCCTTTGAGCTTAGTCTTTCGTTAAGTAAGTTTGTGAGGACACATTATTCGTTTCACTTTGGGTGTAAGATCAGAAACTAGAATTTTTAGTTCGACAGGACAGTGGTCTGACCATGTCATAAGGGGATAAACTTTCATACTTAATATTTCTTTTTTCATATTGTTAGAACAGATAAAGTAATCAACAACGCTACAACCATTTTGTTTGTAGCAGGTAAAATGTCCATCTAAATCACCTAATGTTCTTCATTAAGAATACATAAATGATTTTCAAGACACATGGATGCAAGTCTTCTTCCAGCTTTTTGAACGCATTTGTCCATAGAGTTCCTGTCATGAATGGTTTCAAAAACATAATAATTCGGCATATGATATCTATTATTTTCATATTCCATTTGATTATGATCAGGGATATTTCAGTTCTTGCGTTGAAATCACCACTATTATAATGTCTCCATGCTGGTTATGTTTTTCTATGCTTTCTTCTAATTTATCCATATATCTGAAGTGTGCTCTTTTCCGAAGGAGGATGTTTCAGGAGGAATGTACACACAACCAATAAACGTCTTTTTGTCGTTAGCAGTACTTCTCACCATTAACCACACAATGTCATGTTACTGCTTGGTAGAACAGTAATATTTTGTCGCAAATGTTCCTTAATGTATACTGATATTCACCAGAGGATGTCACTGCCTTTTTTCGCTTTGGTCGTACATAATGAAGTCCAGGTGCAAAAGTTGGAATGAACAGATTTCTGGCAGTATCTTTATTAAGGTGAGTTTCTTGTAAGAGAAGAATGTCATATTGACGAAAATATTTACTACAGTTTCGTCTGTTAATTTATTTGTTGCAAGGCCATCGATTATCTTCTTTGTACCCCTTAAGGTTCCATGATAAATTTTTCAGTACCATTTTTGACATTTTTAACAAGATGATACTAACGATTATAACAACAATAACAGCAATACTTAAAAAGAAAAGTACGTATGAAATAAGCGGTGGAAAACAGGAGACTTTAACACCTAACACATCTTTGAATTAATGCTTGGTGTAAGCAGTTGATGACCTGTTCAGGTGATGTTTTCTTAAGGAAAACAAACTGGTCGCCTAAATAGGGAATTAAAGAGGCTTGCTCATGCTTTGCTGTATTTAGTGCAAGAAGGTGGTAGTCGGATTTTGCACCACGCTCATGATGTAACATTCATTGGCTTTGAAACGTGTGTTCCATCTTTCAACACGCAACTCTAAATTCTTCAGGTCCTCATGGAAGATGTCATCGCCACATAAGTTTCTGGCCTGTCTGTAGATGAGGTAGTCACGCACTTGGGATTTGATCATCTCATGGAAATCGGTATTGTGGCAAGGGAATAGCAGAGGGCCAGGTATAACTATTTGTGACACTCCTGAATCAACTTCGTGCGGATGAAGACGGGCTTTCAAAGCGGCCTTTATGGTAATTTCTGCGATGAAGCATTTAAGCCAGCCTCGTGTGGGGCCAGTGATACCATAGTTGATCAGGTTGTGAAGCAGATTGGTGTGGGGCACTGTGTAAGAGGCATTGGAGAAGTCCACGAAAACCGTGTGTGTCCGTTTGCCCTTGCCCTGCATGCAGTAGATCATTTGTGGTGGCAAAGAGTTTTGTGTCTGCAGAGTGTCCAGGTGTGAAGTCATGGTTTAGAGTGGGAAAAAAGTGCTCGTTTCCACGTTGTTTATGACACGGCAACAATAATAATTATGATCCGGGATCTTGATGGGAACAGAAGTCCATGAATACTGACAGCAAAGATCTTTAGAAGTATTGTCTGCGTCAGGGGTATTATCTGACAGAGGCTTTGTTGGACTTCAAATCCATGAGCAGTAACAGTGATTTTGATGAGTCTGTTGTGGGGGAGGGGGTGGGGGGTGAAGGTGGTGGTGGTGGTGATGGAAGCTGTGGAAGACCTTTCTGACTGTCTTCGTAAATACTGTCTTGAACTGAATTAACAGCATGTCGGCCTTCTCAGCATGGTGCAAGTCTTGTCCACTCGTTGTTGTTATTATTTTAAGAACATTTATACGCGTAATGAACTGAATGCCCAAGGCGCTTACAATAAACAAGAACACACATCAAATGGCAAGCCTGGTAGAATAACAGGCAATACACAAAAACACGCCCCGCAGTCCCACACTTGCTTCATATCCAGACACGCCACCATCCAGTATCACCTTTCACACTTCCTCTTCACCTGTCGGCCCACCTGTCAAAAACAAATCGCTATTACATGAATAAACACAGGCATCCAAACACATAGAACACTCCTGAAAACAGCACCATCAATTATACATCAGATGGGACAAGAGAAGTTTTCAAGTTTGACTTAAAACGGGGTAGAGAGGAAGAGCGCCTGAGTTGATAGGGGAGACTGTTCTAAATAAGAGGGACCAGAAAGACAAAGGAACGCTTTCCAAAAGTGTTAGTACGCACAGAGGAAATGTGAAAGAGACGAGTACCTGAAGAGAAGAACGGAGTTCGGGGGATGGGGTATACACGTGCAACGGATCAGCCGGATATTGAGGACAGGAGGATTCTAAAGAGTAGTAGCATAGTGGCTCGGCTTTGTAGGAGATCCTTTGCTGAACAGGGAGCCACTGAAGGGTGTGGCAAGGCAATAGCAGAAGGCCAAGTATAACTCATTGTGACACTCCTGAAGAGTACGCAACTACGGGGAATATGGTCAGATGTTTCCTCGATTTGATACGATCCCAAACCAGTTCTGGTGTCATTATAAGCAGATCCGTCTATGAGGATGTCCATTGATGGACTTCACGCAGCATGCTTAGCTGTCTCCTTCAACGTTTCTGACACTACCAGTAGGGAGGGTAATGTTTCTGGCACTACCAGTAGGAGGGTAACGTTTCTGACACTACCAGTAGGGAGGGTAATGTCTCGGACCTGTTGCCTGCTGAGGAAAAAACAAACTTTTTTTTACGCCGCACATCCTCCTGAATTTAGCGGTCATTTGGGGCAGGGAAGATAAATGTTTAAGCATGAAGGATGGGATCAAGCATGGATTTGAATGGGAGGTCCCCAAACTCCAAATGGAAAGTCCTCTGTTAGACCGCTTCTTTCCTTCACGTATTTTCAGGCTTTTCGCCCCCCCCCCCCCCTCCTCCCCTCCTCTCAACGATTTCTTTTCCTACTTTTTTTTTTTTACGTTCCCATGTGTAAGAGAGTGTTTATAACGGCTGATTTGATGTGCGCTCAAGAACGGAGGAATGGAAAATTACCTTTCGCTCTTCGTTGTCATTCCATCCCCGCCCACCTCTTACTTCAGGCTTTCCTCTTTCCTCCCACCCCCTACCCTCTCTTTCACCATTCTTCTACCTCCCGCGCAGTTTACGAGAGAACTTTCCGTCAGATGAAGATCGATTTGGAATGTGGAAATATTGAAAGTACTCTGTCAGTCGTCTGTCGTCCACAGAATCAAATCTTGATTATTGTCAGAAAACTAGGATGTTTTTGCTGCCACTCTTACAACGTAGGACTGTCTTCTTCAAAAGCTATCAGGAAACTGCCGTTTGAAAAAAAAAGTTCTTGCCATCAAGTATTAAATTCTAATAATTTGAAACATATGCCAAATTACGTGTTTATTTAATGGCGTTTAAGAAAAAACATTATAGATGGTTTTCTGATTACATGTAGTTTTATCTTAGTGTTTGTTTTTGAAAGGAGATCGGTATTTTTTGTGATCCGATTAAACGCAGTCGAGGAAACATTTAGTTTTTGCATCGGCCTTTTAATTTCAGAAGGTCGCTTGGTTTGGAATTTTAGCGCTAACAATTTGATTTGTTTCCGAATTTGTTTTTAGCTTCCTTACAGCCATGATGTGGTCCACATGATCGCTTTGCATGTAAACAACATGACTTGTGAGAAGACTTGGCAAGAAACACAACGCGTTTGAAAACGAATGAGTGTTGAAAAGTAGTGAGAGCGGACGAAGGATGACGCAGAAGGGGGAGAAGATTGGGGGCTGGGGTCTAACCACAATGTGAACAGCTTTTTTCTCTATGGTTACCAGGGAATAAAGTATAACGAAGAGTTAGCGGTAGCTTTGAACGGAACAGTGTCGCAGATGTCACGTTATAGACAAACAGTTGACTTTTTTTAAGCATTGTGCATGTCATCTTGCATTGGTATACGTTAGTAGCATGGCTGATTCAATGGCAAATTAACATTATAATCATTTGCTTATCGTGGAATGTTGGGAATTACTGAACGTTTTGGAATAGCTGGCTAAGTGCTGTGGAACTCGATGTTGATGGTTGTTTTGCTGTATGTGCATGCTTACAGTGGATGTCTTGTGTCGGTGGCAACGTGTTTCTGCAGAGGAAATAGGACGTTAGATGAACAGAACCGGAAGACTCACTATCTGACCTTATCCCCAAACTTAAAACTTTACGCGCCCTGACTTTAAACCTAGCCTTAATCCTAACCTAACCCTAACTTTACAAAACCTGATAAAAGCTTTGTTCATAAATTGCACGCAGCGTGGGGGAGTAATAGAGCTGTCGCCTTATGATCATCAACAAGGAAGAGAACGTCTGTCGTACTTGTTTTCACCTAGGACGCAGTTTTGTGTTCGTATACAATAGTTACAATTTGATAGGACGGCCTAACAAAAGCGTACATCTGGGCACTGCGAAGGGAAAAAAAAAGAAGAAAAGAAAAACAAGATGCATAGCATATAAACGGACTCCCAGTTTATCCTGAATACTCGTGAGATATTCCATAAAGAGGAAAAACCGTCTTGGACTGGTTTAACCGTTAGTAATGGCTATTCTGATAAACATCGGCCATCGTCTGTGACCTATAATGAACATACTTACACATTTTCAGAAAGATCGGCCAAGAACTTTCTGAGATATTCCATAAAGACGAAAACCATTATGGTCCGTTAGTAATGGCTGTAACGGTAAACTTAAACATCGGGCATCATCAGTGACCCATAATGAACATACCTACAAAATTTCAGAAATATCGGCCAAGTACTTTCTGATATATTCCATAAAGAAGAAAAACCGTTACAGACCGTTACAGCCGTTAATAACGGCTGTAACAGTAAAATAAAACATCGGGTATCATCCGTAATCCATAATGAACATACATGCTAATTTTCAAAAAGATCGGCCAAGTACATTCTGATATATTCTATAAAGAAGAAAAACCGTTACAGCCGTTAGTACGGTATAATGGTAAAACTAAAACATCGGCATCATCCGTGACCATAATGAAATACTGCAATTCCCAAGATGGCCAAGTACTTCTGAGATATTCCCTAAGAAGAAAAGTAAGTCGCGTTAATGTTACGGTTACATGGCATTCTAAGGAATAAGC
>JAFLJL010002455.1:0-26935 GCA_018398815.1 Conus ventricosus | reverse complement strand
TCAATAGACATGATACATCATGAAAATGCAATCTTTTCACAGAGTTGTCATGTTTGAGTTGGATTTAACGTCCGTGCCCAAATCAAGGATATGCAGATGGCTGGTCCGTCACATTAGCCTGACACCTGCGGGGCCAGGGTGGACATCGGGGTGAACTACGGTCATTTTAGCTGGAAATATTCCACGTTAAAATTTCCAAGACCAAGCCGGGATTCGAAACCACGACCTTTGAATCATGAGTCCAGCACCTTATCCACTAGGTTATGGCGGCCCCTACAGAGTTGTCATTTTGGAGCACTTCAATCAAGGAATTGAGAATGCATCGGTAAGTTCACAAAGTACAGGCTCTCTATGGACTGTGTATCGCATTACGAAAAAAATTCGTGAGGGAAAACAGATTAAGAGGCAAGAAGGGAGTGGGCGTCCGAAGAAATTGGGTTTAAGTAGATAGGAGGAGGCTGGGGCAATTGGTTCAGCATGGGAAAAACGAAACAAACCCAAGCTGAATTTTATTGTATTGTCTTTTAAGTGGTGAGAGAGAGGGGTGGCCAGAAAATACAGATATACCCGAGCGAAGCCGGGTACACCGGCTAGTATATATATATATATATATATATATATATATATATATATATATATATATATATATATATTATATATATATATATATAAATATATATATATGTGTGTGTGTGTGTGTGTGTGTGTGTGTGTGTGGTGTGGTGTGTGTGTGTGTGTGTGTGTGTGTGTGTGTGTGTGTGTGTGTGTGTGTGAACAGCCTAAGAAATTATCATGAGTTAACCAGCCTGACATGTCTCATGGAGTATGATTTTTCTGAATTATAGAACGGATTGAGAAAATAAGACAGAAATGATAAATTTATGATTGATTATGTTCTGTGTCGTCCCAATTGTTTTGCAATAATTTTCAAACTCCTTTCTATCTCAGATGTCCAGGAAGCCAATACGAACCCGGGAGGGTCTGTGGAATTGCTCAAGCAACACATGGCCAAAGTTCAAGGCTCATTTGGCCTGCAACACGGTCATTCAATGTTCGGACGGCAGAGATGAAGACGACTGTGGCTACTCCAGGTGTCTAGATGTGGGGTTTGAGGTCAATGGCCGATGCTACAGCCTGGAGTTTTCATCAAACGTCAACCCATATTTTTTTATTACAGGCATGAAAGAGTGTGCGAAGAAAGGGGCGCAGTCAGCTATTCTGCGTAGCTTCCACGACTACAAGTCTGTGCTTCAGTTCATCTGGAGATACCAGGAATTCCGTGTGGTCCTTGGAATGTTGTCCCCGTTTCCAGATGCTCCAAGCTAGTAAGGAATTTCTCCTGCACCCTCTTCTCACTCCCCTTTACCACACACACACACACACGTACACACACACACACACGCCACACACACACACACACACACACACACACACACACACACACACACTCACACACACACACACACACACACACACACACACACACACACTCGCACACACGCACACACACACACACACACACACACACACACACACACACACACACCACACACGCACACACACGCACACACACACGCATTCACACAGTCACCGTGTACAAGCATACCCAGAGAGAGAGAGAGAGAGAGAGAGAGAGAGAGAGAGAGAGGGAGAGAGAGACAGACAAGAGAGAGAGAGAGAGGGAGGGAGACAGACAGACAGACAGACAGACAGACAGACAGACAGACAGACAGACAGACGATCAGACAGACAGACGGACGGAATGTTTTGCATGTGGATTCTATGCAGCAAGTAACCATTTTTACAGCAATGAGTGGAAAATGGCTACATTCAAAACTTTGATCATTACTTTTTTTTATTCTTTTAAATAATGTATGACGGGTTACCCATGGGGGACACTGGTGGGCTGAAAAAAGGGTGGGCCTATTTTTTTAAACTAAAAATGTCAGTTTTTGCACGGCGAATCTTTTATTAAAATTTTGGTGGGGGAATACTTTTGGGCCAAAGAATTAGGCGAAAGGTCACAGCTAGAATGTGGCTAAGGGCCCATTTTTTCTTTCAAATGCATTTTAGAAATTTTAAAAGTGACGAAACCTTCGGTGCGAGCACAGGGGAAAAAAAAATCCCACCCAAAGACCTCCCCACCTGTGGCCTTGACGTTTTGCCCGCACGGGGAGATAAAGGATGTGAAGGAGGGGTGGTGGTGGGGCCCCCAAAAACTACACTGTTCACCTTTTTGGCTTGCGATTTTTCCCAGCTACTGCTGGCCCCAAAAAACCCGCCCCTTTGGCCATCCCCCGAGTCCGGGGAAATTCCCCTAAAGCCCCCAATTTGCCCTTTGGTCATGAAGCCCATTTCCCTTTCCCCCTTTCCTACAGCTGTCAACAGGAAGGCAGAGGGTTCCCTAAAACCCCTGGTGTTGACCCCGTCATCTTTTGTGGACAACAGTGATGAAGACCTGTGTTCACCTTTTCCCGTCCCCCAAGGCCCTTTAAAAATGTAGTTTTAGCAAAACAAAAAAAAGGGTTTGTTTTTCTAGCGCCTTTAGTTTAAAAAAAAAAAAACAGACCCATTTCTTTTACAGCCGAGTTAACAGCTGTCTGAGAGTCCTGTTTCAGTTCAGTTTCATCAAGAAGGTGTCAGTGCGTGTGAAGTAGTCCATATATTATACATCACAGCCGCGAAGATTCGATTCTACACTGCATGCGATTTTAGGCTGCTGAATAAAAAATTAATGCTTAAGAAGGGAGAATTTAAGAAGAGAGTCTCATGTTTACGATTCAACAAATGTCTGACATAAGCATTGGATTTGGACAGACCTTGTGTACCTCCCTAACATTGGCTGCCATTATTATCTCGTGTGGTGTGTGGTGTGTGTGTGTGTGTGTGTGTGTGTGTGTGTGTGTGTGTGCGTTCGTCTTGTTGTAAGTGTACAGGTGTGAGTTGATGTTGTGCACGGCTGTGTGGGCACGGGCCCATGTATGTGCGTGTGCTAGCGTAGAGTGCGCAGGTCCATTGGCATAATATATATATATATATATATATATATATATATATGCTGAACAGTTACGTAGTGGGAGAAAACAAGTGCAGGCTAACAATTCTTCAGTCATTGTAGTAATGACTTGGCAAAGATTTGAAAGAAAAAAATAATAAAAAAATGGGGGAATATATTATAAATATGAGAAACCCTTCACTAGCTGCCTGAGGGAACCATCGTACTCCTCTTCGAAGGCAGATGTATTTGTATTGCCTGCTCCTGGGCCTTTCGTCCGCTGGATCGGACTCATCAGGAGGCACGTGGATTGTGTCTGTGCTCTTGGTATCAAATAGAGACACACCACAGTCCATAATTCTGTGGTGTTTCCACCACCAAGGATTCAAAACAGAATCCAACAGCACCCCCAAAGCAGCCAGTGAAGGGTAGTAAATGGAACAAAACGAAAGTGTGGAGAGGAAAAACGTTGCTGAAAAACTAAAAGCATTATGCAAACAGTTTAAAATGTAAGGGATAATCTTTGAGTCTATGCTTGGATCCATTCAATAATGCAAGGGAGATCAAAGATATGGAACAAGTCCTGAGTGGTCAGCTCTGCTGTTCATAACTCAAGCATTGGAGTGGCTAAGAATTGTACAGAACAACCTTTACTTGGATCTCCTAAGAGATGCAATCTCCCACTGATTGATCAAACATTATAATGCTGAACAATTAAGTAGTGGGAGAAAACAAGTGCAGGCTAGCAATTCTTCAGTCATTGTAGTCATGACTTAACAAAGATTTGAAAGGGAAAAAAAATGCGGGGAATATATTATAAATCTGAGAAACCCGTCACTAGCTGCCTGAGGGAACCATCGTACTCCTCTTCGAAGGCAGATGTATTTGTATTGCCTGCTCCTGGGCCTTTCGCCGCTGGATGGGACTCATGAGAGAGACACGGCTGTTTTGTGTCTGTGCTCTTGGTGTAAAATAGAGACACCCACACACACACACAAAACACACACACACACAACACACACACACACACACATATATATATATATATAAAAATATATATATATTATATATATATATACATATATATATAAAGACAATGGTAGTAAATACCAGCAGAGATTTTAAAAAAAAATGCTCAACCGGACGGGGAGCAACTTCAAACAAAATGGAAACTAAAGAGTTCTACAGCTTCCCAACAAAAACACCAAAACAATTACAAAATAAAATGTTTAAAACTACAACGAGTACATTTAGAAAAAAAGAAAAGGAGCTTGTGTACCAAATGGCTTAAGCGATAGAGTGGAGATAACAGCAGCAAGAGAAGCTTTCATAAATGTCAACGGTCGCAAGCCGACGGCCCTACCACCCTACCCACGCCTATTACACACTAGAGCAGACAACACAGCACACAAACACAGCTTTACAATCAACGCACTTCTTATTTCAACACACACACTATGGCGCCACCACCACGTCCATCCACACCCACACACCGGTATCCCACTCCTTTTCCCCGACCCGTACTACCCTACTACGACCCTGAGAACCCTAACCTATGCTAAAGCACCATTGCGGTATATCACTGCGACCTAGGGACGCAGAGATAGCCCGCACACGTGTGGGCTAACAACTGGGGACACGGACAAACCCAAGGAATCTTATAATCTAAACTACTACCACCCACGACGCTCTCCCCAGGACCCACCCTGCGCTTGACCCGGAACCCGACCGCAACCGGTCACTAGCGTCCCTAAGGGAGGCAATACGACAAGAACCCTAACCTCAGTCTGGCACTTACGTCCCAAAAGGAGGCCAGTAGCTAGCACCCTCCCCTACTGCCTAACCCTACACCCCCGTCTACGACAACCATGGGACAACCCATCCCGGCCCGCGAGAGTTCAGAGTCGCGGCGCTGTAATTGGCCCCTCACGCCGACACCTCCCCGGAAGACTCGCACTCGGGCGCGACCGTGGCCTCCCACAGTCCGACTCCCCCGAAGACTACACCCGGCGGCCGACCGTGGCTCCTCAGTCTGACTCCGCTACCCGCAGCACAACCCCTTAACGCACACCAGGCGCCCGTCGCGACGAGTCTGGGCTCGAAGGACGCCTCTTCCTCTGAAGGCCCCCCGCCGGACTCCGGGGGAGGAAGTGCGGGGCGGCGCCCTCTCCCTCAGACGCCCGAACGAGGAAGAGTACAACAGGTGGCTGGAGATACTCCCGGAAGAACTCCGGTAGCGGAGGAGAGCTGCCCACACGACGGCAACGCCTGGATGGTCTCCCTCTCTCCCCGGAAAAGCTGCAGGCCAACGGGACAACCGCCGCTCACCTGGCCGCGACGCCGGGCAGTACCCTGCGTGGTCTGCCCCCGCCTCAGGACGGAACAGAGACCTGTCTAACACAACTGTAAGGCCACTACTGTAATTTTGCTACCTACCCGAGTCATCAAAGGCCCATAAACTACCTAGTAAACTATATACTCTCCATCTCCCTTGGCCTACGTCCCCACTCGGGCATGAGATGACCCCCTTAAATTTCGAATACAACACCCCCCCAACCCGTACTTTGGGGTTTATCAGATCCATTCCCGGCCAACCCTTACCACAGCAAACAAAACAATATTCTCCCGGACGATAACTCCCTATCCACACGATTACACTTGAATTATGGCCACCACTTCGAAATTAGGACTCACACATAATCTCGGAGAAATAAAACCAATCTATGCAATCCAACACGACTTTCCATGGTCCCCGTGAGAAAATACGAAAGAAACGAGGAAATCAGTACACTTCTCAAAAAACAACAAAATAGAACAAAAGAACTTATCACTTTCTAACGGTTTCACAGTTCTAGCATATTCCTTACAAAGAATCGGCTGCAGCCACAATCCTTCACATTCTTACCCTCGTTGCACGGGTCAATTATAATCAATATATCAAAAACAGGATTTGTCCGCCAAAATTCCGTCCAGCACCCACTCATGTCATCGCTTGGCAGATAACCCATGTTAAGCTTTGGTATGCCACACATACCATACTTCATACCATATTACATGCTGCACATCCTCCGTTTTTTAATAAACCCTATCAACTCTGACGACCCGCCTTAACCTTACCTTACCCTCTTTCCGACGACTATAATTCATAATGGGACTGGTTTTCCCCTACAACCTAAAATTTCCTTCCTCCAACCCTATTCTGTCACAAACACTACATACCCTGCAATGCGTGACGACTGCAGTTACCTTACAAAAAAAAAAAAAAAACTAACCATAAGGACTCACTGTCCTGTACCAAATACGTACATCACAGAGACAGTCTGCACGCGCACACAAACCCGCCTCGAGAACCATGACTCGTAACGAAAGGAAAAAGACACCATAAAAGTTGAAATATGTCATCGACCGGACTCCCATATAAACCACGCGACTACAAGGAGCCTTGGCCCTTCTGCACAGTTAACCGGTTCCAAGTCGTGTGGCATGGGTCATCGCCGAAATCTTTAAAATATTTCAACGACCACTACTTTTTAACAATTGTAATCGAGCACAACCCCTTTATAACGATTTACGCGGACATATCAGCATCCTGACTCATATTTATGACCTCGACAAAATTGCAACCTCATATTACCTTTATGTGAACCCACTGAAAATTAACATGAAATAATCACAACCAAGACGGCTACAATCCCGTCCATCCAACGGTTTTTATATGAGACTCACATGGTCCTAGCCAAACGTCACATCACAATTCGATACCCGGAACCACATGTACAGCTATTACAGAACATACAGAAATGAATAACAACACCAACCGGCGACAAGAATTTCAATCACAGAACCAAGACGTCATCATTCCAGTAGAACCGCCAACCAATCCCATAATACAACGAAATCATAACAGAGACAACTACAGTACGACTCGCCATCATACAAGACAACATGACGAACAACGACCACCATGTACCTTACAAAGCACCAACCTGGACAGACAACTGCAACCACACCAGTTCGGGCAACTGGCTGAATGGCATTTTGGGGGGCAAAACCAGAGTCGACACAGAACCCGGGGCACAATACAAGACACGGACAACCACAACACCACGAAACATTACGGAATCTCCAACCTGACCATGACAGACGATCAACCACAACCAGTTCTAACAACTGGCTACAGTGGCGGCCAACGAAGACGACACGACGTCGCACAGGCCCAAGGGCACACCAGACCCGTCGAGGACCTGCACGAACTATGACTCGAAGTCACTCAGCCGACTAACGGCGCTGGCTGCCGCTAACCTACTAGTGCCGGCCAATCCGACAACACCACAGGGACCGAAGTGAAGCGACCCCTACGCAATTCCGCACTGGTCGGAAAATCAACGAACTCCGACTCACAACACAAAACAGCGAGTGGTCCAGAGCACGTATCCCTCCCGCAGGAGGCTACACGCGGACCAACGGAATAGTTGTTGTCTCGTGCAACAACACACAATTTGACCACACAACTCATCATACTGGACAACACCAACAACAGTCCGATATCCTGCCCCGCCTTCTGCCGGTGTAGAACCAAAGGAACAAAAGGGTAACAATCGAAACGAAACCAACCTCCTCGCGCCTTCGTCCGTGCAACAAGTCAGATTGAACGCAAGAAGATTGTATGTCCTATTGCCTCCCAGCCCCTACTCTAGCCTAACCTCGACCTACCAAAACCCCAATCTTTCACACGCACACTCGCACACACACATATACACAGAGCTCACGCACAACGTTATTGCTGAAATCACCATTACTCCCAAACACATGGACGGCTGATGAGTACCGCCGATCGGTGACACCCCCCCCCCCCCCCCCCCCCCCCCCCCCCCCCCCCTGCCTAAGTTTTACTACAGGTTAAAACCAACAAAAACTTCTCACCGATCGGCGGGTACTCACACGCTATGACCTATAACAATCCAACTCCTCACCACTCACGTCTGCCCTGCTGTTACCGGTGATGCACCCCATCATCATTCCAACACACTTGTAATACATCATTAACCACAGAATGCATTAACCACGCCTGTCCAATTCGGCCGCACACGACCTAAGCAGGCACGGACTGCAGCTCGTTACACAACGCTCTAACTGTTTACATGGCGGAACTGTAGGGTGCTCGGACCATGCAACGACGCTTGGCACACGTGCTACAAATACCAACACCCCCAGCAACTCTTTGCTACGGCATTCTTTTCCAATGACACATACTAGGCGTCGAAAGTGTCAACACCCCCTCGTGACAAAGACAAAGGTAATTGACCTCCGATCTCTTTCCGCTCTCCTCTCCTCCGCGTCTCTCGTCTCGCCGCTCTCTTTCTCTCTCTCGCTCTGGCAAGCGACTCAAGAAGTCTGCCGCCCAGTGTCCATTTCCAAACCACTGCCTGCAAACCGTAACCTGAATGGCTGCAGCTGCATGCCCACCTTGTATCCTCCCACTAACACTCTAGACCCCACGGCGACCTTCCTGGTTTCGTCGCTAATAAATAGGGCGCTTGCACCTGCATCCTTGCTGTGGCCAAGTTCTTCGTTGTCAACTCACACGTCCCACGGCGACTGTGTGCCGTAAGTTAACGGCCTCGCCGCTGACGGAACGCTTTGCCTGTTCTGGGGCAACCAGAGATCCGTCAGTATTCTGCATGGGCCGGCGCATCATTGGCTTCCTTACAAAGTAAAACTCTTGAACGCGTGCCTTAACAGTACGCTGACACTGGACACATGACTGGCAGTACCGACGAATGTCAGCATGCATGCCGGCCAATTAAAATGGCGACCACTCGCTCCTTTGGTGTCGGGTGTACCTAAGTGTCCAGACATGGGACTCGTGGGCTAGCTTCATCAACCGTGGCCCGTAGTTTCAGCTGGGCGCCAGAGTTTGACTCAGCTACGTCCTTGGACCCTCAACCGCCTGAACCAGTACACCAGTACACCAATTTCCGAGCGGAACTCGACTCGGCAAATTGGGATGGAAGATGCGTCCGCTGCTTCACACGCAGTTCGAGCCGTCCTCAAGGTTTTCGTCCTGGTCCTGCAGCTGATGTAACTGCTGGGTAGAGGTGTTCAGAATCACGCCTCGATGGGCTGTGGTACTGTTCTGCTGCTTCCCTGGGCTCTCTGCGCACGTGTCCCTGCACGGCCCACCAATGCCGGTCCTCGTATACAGGCAACCCTATCCAACCGGAATTTCCTTCTCTCTTGCGAAGTTTCCGATCAGGACTGCCCTGCTAGGGCGATCATAAACATAACCTCCACTTCCCGTCATGAATGGCGACGTTCAACTCTATTACCGCCACAAGGTAAACACTGACCTATCTTCTGGATTCAGCCATCACTACTGTACTGTCTCGTCCTGTGTACGCGGCTGCCTGGTTTCCCCCCCGGAGGGGGGGGGTGGGGCCGGGGGGGGGGAAGGGGGGGGGGGGGCACGGGGGTATGGTGAGTTTGGGGCCTCCTGGGGGCCACTACGGGACGGCACCAGTTCCGCGGAAGCCATTTGCCGGAGCTCTCGCCGTTGTCCGCTTTCAAGCACCAGGTAGCGGACCGCGCGCTGCGCTGGGCGACACAACGTAGGGACGACTCGAGCGTGGGGCTGTCGCAACTAGGAACAGCTCCATCGGAATAGGGCTCGGAGCATTTCCGACGATGGCCCGGCTTCTTGCTGTGGAAAACAGAGGAAGTCGATCTAGGCCCTTCTGACCGCCCGGCTCGTGCTGCTGCTAGTGCACCATCACTCTGTTGGGACCTCGTGTAGCTGCTCTCGGTCGTTTCATGCCTATTACTTACCCTGGTTGGGCGGGGCAACCGTTCGTCCTGGCTTCGCCGTCCGCCCCTAGCTTGTTGGCCTCTGCGAAACCGTAGCTGTCCGTTGCCATTTTGTTCAAAAAGGTTTCGGGCAGTCCTGCCGGACCGCAATCGTAACTCTGGGGACAGCAGCTGGTAACAACTGTGCGTGGGAAAAGCAGATCCTTTACATCCTCTGCCACACTCTCAAATCTTTGCCCGATGCCGCACACCAGAATAGGGAATACCACCGCTTCATCCTTCCCAGCACCTGGGCCGAAAGTCTCAGCAGCGTCCTTCTTGATGCCTTCTAAACTTTCCCCGGTAGGCCTCAGCATCTAGCCTAATGTGGCGGAACGGGCGCTCTTATCTGCTCATAGTCGCTTAAAACTCATCCACACTTAATAACCGCATCTCAAACCAGCTTCGCTAGCCTTTCCCTCTCACAGAGACATCAGTCGTGTGGCAGGAGGGCTCGCTCACTTGGCACATCGGGCTACACGCTCAAATTTGGGCGATAAACGTCCCACAGCGTCGTTCGCTCCTAACGGCTTCAAGGGGACTCGCGTTCGTTGCCTCCACACGCTATCAAGCGTTTTTTTATGCGCGGCTTTCCTCTGTGGCCTTCGCTCTTGTATGTTTAGCTCACGCTCTCGTGCCTCCAACGCTGCGTCATCTTTCCGTCTCTTGAGATCTAACTCGGCCTCCGTGGCTTGAGCTTCTGTCGCTGATCGCCCTTTCTTCGTCCTCCATCCTCTGCCGTCTGCAGTTCAGGTCCCTCTCATCCGTCATTCCGCAGCCTCCAACTCCCTCGGCCTATCAGCTTCTCCACGCGGCAAATCTTCCTCTGCCTTGCAGCTTTCTCCTCTTCAATCCGCCTCTTCGGCATCGCAAGCGCCCTCTCCTAGCAGCTTTCTCCTCTGCAATCTTCCTCTGCCTATCAGCTTGCCGCTTCTTCCAACTGCCTCTGCGGGAAACTCTAACTCCCTCTGCCTAGCACTTTCCTTCTTTTCAGCCTTCCATCTTCTCCGCAGACGTTCTACCTCCACCGGAGCTCCAACTCCTGCTTCCGCACACCTTCTCCATTCCTCATCCTTCTGCTTTAAAACCTTGTTGCGTCTCGTCTCATTACGCACCGAGTCTGTGACGAATTGGCGAGCGCTCCCCCAGCTAAAACCCACCGCCGCCGCTCCCAACGTGGCAAACTTTGCATAAGCCCCCCCCGTGCCCCGCCCGTTCTTGATCCACCCCCCGCCCGCAGCCGGGGCACTAACCTGAGGGTGGGGTATCTGCCTAGGGCCTGTGATCCATGACTCTATCGGGGCGTTTACTGCGGATGGCTCGGGTGTGGTTTAGGACATAGTACCCTTACCCCAGAGCTATCAACGGACAGTATTCGATCTGAGCGCAACTAGGTTCCCCGACTACGCACTAGCCCCGATGCAACCTAACACAAGTAGCACACAATACGCTCAATGAGTCACGCAGCAAGCATAACTCCACCCACACTTGTGTACTCATACAGTTGATACCCACATGGGGGACTCTAATCCTTACATATTACCAAGCGCTGTCTGGGCACAAACCCAATCACGTGACAAAGCCGTATTCTCACCGGCCACTGTGCATGGCGCACCAGGTCACATGGACTTCAAGTCACGGGCCTCACGGTCTCGGGAGGCCGCACCCTCACAGATCACATGCACTTGCACCCCTCTAGGCCAGGTGCACTCACAACACCCCTTAGTGTCACAACACTGCGCACCCTCGTGCTTCTTTCCCCACGCAAGTCACCTGGGCGTACACTACCCGTAACCCCCACAGATATCCGAGCACACAACGTGCACAGTCACGGGCTGGGTACCACTCCTAACTCACGGGGTCCTATACCACAAGGGACACAACAACCGCCTGGTACCCTGTCCGGAAACCTCAACCGACACAGTTCTCTGCGTAAGAGTCACTCACACTTCCAACAACCCACTCTAAATTGCAGTGTACTATACCTCACGCACACGGTACGCAACCCATTCACACCAACCAAGTGCCCTCCTCTATGCCACGGGAAAGCTGCCTGAAGTGAACTGGGTCACTATTATACGTACCACCGTCACTGGGTTCTGGACCTGCGCCACCTTCCACCCAACTCACATACGAACGTACTCCCACCGGACACAACACCCCCCTACTCCCCTTCTACTACCTATCACCTACCCAGAACACTCCTAAATACCCCGCATCTCCACAAATGTGCACGGTCGCGAAGCCGGACGGCCCTACCACCCCACCCACCCGATGACACACTATAGCAGACTACTCTGCACCCTAACACAGCTTTACAATCCGTACGCACTTCTTTATTTCACACAACACTATGGCGCCACCACCGTCACGTCCATCCACAGTCCCACACACCGGTATCCCACTCCTTCCCGGACACCCGTACTACCCTACTACACCCGTGAGAACCCTATACCTATGCTAAAGCACCACGTTGCGGTAATAGCACTGGACCTAGGGACGCAGAAGAGCCCGCACACGTGGTGGCTAACTACGGGGGACACGGACAAACCCAAGGGACGGCTATTATCTAAACTACTACCACACTCTACACCTCCTCCCCAGACCCACACCTTCTCTTTTGACCCGACCCCTACCGCACCGCGTACCGGTCACTGCTCCCGCAGGGAGGCAACGACTAGTACCCTACCCCGTCTGGCCCACTTCTCCCAAAAGGAGGCAGTAGCTAGCACCCTTACCCTACTGCCGAACCCTACACCCTTCACTACAACCAGGGGACAACCAATCCCGGCCCGGAGAGTTCCAGTCCCTCGGCGCTGGGTTACTGGCCCCTCCTCAGGCGAACACCTCCCCCCCCGTAAGACTCTGCACATCTGGCGCTGAGCCCGTGGCCTCGCCTATCACAGGCCCGACTCCCCGAAGACTCGACAACCCCGGCGGCGAACCGTGGCTCCTCAGGCTGACTCCACGCCACGCAGGCACAACCCCTAACGCACACCAGGCGCCACTCTCGACACTGGGGGCTCGAAGGACCCTCTTCCTCTGAAGCCCCCCGCCGACACTGAGGGTGAGGAAGGTCTGGTGCGGCGCCCTCTCCCAGGACGCCCGAACAGGAAAAGCAACAGGTGCGGAAGAACTCCACCTCCTTCCCGAAGAACTCCGTGAGCGGAGGAGACTGGCCCAACAACGGCGAGACGGCCCTGGATGGTCTCCTCTCCCCGTGAAAAGCAGCAGGCGAACGGGACACCGCCGATCACGCTGCCGGCACGCGGCAGTACCCTGCGTTGGTCTGACCTCCAGCCCAGGAAGTAACTAGGGAGACCTGCTAACCACAACTGGAGCCACTACTGTAATTGTGCTACTACCCGATCATCAAGGCCCAGAAACTACCGTAGTAAACGAAAACTGTAACTCTCCAGCTCCCGTGCCGACGTCCCACTCGGCGGCAGGAGAGTGACCCCTTGAATTTCGAATACCAACCCCCCCATCCCGTGACTTTGGGGTTATCAGATCCTTTTTCCCTGCCAAACCCTTAACCACAGCAACAAAACAATATTCTCCCTGACGATACACCCAATCCACACTAGGACACAATAAATTAGGCTCACACAGCTGAAATTATGACTCACTCACAGAATTCTCGGCGAATTAAAACCAATCTAAGCAATCAAACACGGACTTTTTCCATGGTCCCCTTAGGAATACTAAAAGAAACTAGGAATCAGTACACATCCAAATAAAACAACAAAAGAACAAAAGACCTTATCCAATTGCAACGGGTCACAGTTCTAGCATATCCATACAAAAGAACGGGCTTGCAGCCTCCACTACCTTCACATTCTTACCCCGCTGTTGCACTGTTCAATTATAATCAATTATTCAAAAACATGATTTGTCCGCCAAAATGTCCGTCCACACCCCACTCTGGTGCATCGCTTGTCAGATAAACCCCAGTGGTTACTCTTTTGTTATGCCAACACAACCAGACTTCAGACCATATTACATGCTGCTGCACATCCTCCGTTTTTAATTACCCGATCAACTGCTGAGCTACCCGACTTAAACCTTACCTTACAACGTCTTGCCGACGACGAAAATTCACATGGGACTGTGTCCCTACAAACCTAATAGACCTTCCTCCAACCTATTCTGTCACAAACACGTACATCCCTGCATGTGGGGACACTGTCATTTACGTAAAAATAAATCACAACAAAAAACTAACCATATGGATCACTGTCCTGTACCAAATAAGTACAATCACAGTTACATCTGCACCGCACGACACCCCGTCAAACCATGACCTTAACGAAAGTGAAAAGACACCAAGAAAAGGTGAATAGTCACGACCCTACTCCCATATAAACCACTCGACTACCAAGTAGCCTTGGTCCTACTGCACAGTTTTACCGTTTTTGCCAATACTGTGTGTGCAGGTCAACTCCGAAATCAGTAATAAATTGCAACGAACCACTACTATTTACAATTGAAATCGAGCATCAACCCCTTTAACGATTTACGCGGACATATCAGCCCTGACTCATATTATGGATCCTCGACAAAATCAACCTCAATTAACCTTTTATTGAACCCCCACTGGAAATAACATAAATAATCACAACCAATCTCTACATCACCGTCCGATCAAAACGGTATTAATTCGAACTCACATTGTCTAGCCAAACTTCACATGACAAACGAACTCAAACCACTATGTACACTAACATACAGAACACAGAAAAGAAAGTAACAACACCAACCGGCTGACAAGAAGTTTGCAATAGCACTAGAACCAAGACGACATCATAATACCAGTAGAACGCAACAACCATAATACAACTAAACATAACTAGACCAAACTACAGTACAACTCGCCATAATACCAGACAACATGACGAACACCACCACCATGAACCTAACAAATCACCTACCGGGACAGACAGACGTTCACCCACACCAGTTTCTGCAAACTGCTGAAGTGGCTGCAAACAGAGACGACACAGACCCGGCACATACAAGACAACGACGAACCACAAACACCACGAACTAACGGATCACCAACCTGGAAAACAACGAACACCCACACCAGTTCTACAACTGGGCTACACGTGGCGCCAAACGAGACGACTCTAACTCAGCACAGGCCAAGGCACACCAGACCCCGACGAGGACCTGGCACTAACTAATGACTCGAAGTCCACTCAGCTCGACGAACGGCGCGGCCGCCGCAACTACAAGGCGCGTCCACTCCGACGCACACCGAGGACCGAAGTGAACTAACCTCCAACGCATTCCGCACTGTCAGGGAATCAAGCGAACTCTACTCACAACTCAACACAGGCGATTGGTCAGAGTAGCGTATAGATCCGCCGCAGAGCGACCAACGCCGGTCCAACGACCTAGGTTTGCGCGTGCAACTACACGACAATTTACCCACTACAACTCCACATTACTTGACATCAACAACAACAGCCGATAGCCTGCCCCCTGCCCCGCCTTCTCCGTGTAGAACCAAAGTAACAAAAGGGTAAAAATCGAAACGAAACCAACCTCCCGCTTCCATCCCTTCAACAATCATGATTGGAACTCAAGATATGGTATGTGGTATTCCCCAGCCCCCGACCTACCTAACCTTCGACCGTAACCAAAACCCTAACTTACAACACGCACACTCGCCACACACACATATACACATATGCACTCGCAACACGCTAGTTCCTGAACTACATTACTCTAACACATGGACGGCCTGATTTAGTACCCGCCGATCGGGTGACACCCACCCCCCCCCCCCCCCTGCCTAAAGTTTTAACTAACAGTGAAAACCAACAAAAACTTCTCCCCTCGATCGGCGTTTACTCACACTCTACCTATTAACATTCCAACTCCACACCACTCACCGCTGCCCTGCTGGTATACGTTAGGATGCACCCCATCATCATTCCAACAACACTTTTAAATACATCATTAACCCACGAATCATTAACCACTCTGGCCAATTCTGCCTCACACGACCTGAACCAGGCACTTACAGGCAGCCGTGACACTACGCTCTACATATACTTTCGTAACGGAGGTGCTCGGACCTTGCACGACCGCTAGCAACACGTGCTACTAATACCACACCCCCAGCAACAACTTTGTAGTCATTCTTTTCCAATTCACATACATAGCTTCGAAGGGTCAACCCCCTTGACACAGGTAACTGGACCTCGCTGCCTCTCTCTCTCTCGCTCTCTCTCTCTCTCTCTCTCGTCCTCTCTCTCGCTCTCTGGGCAGGACTTCAAGAAGTCTGCCGCCACATGGTCCTTTCCAAACTCGGCCTGCACCGTAACCTGGATTGGGCGCACGGCAGTGCCCACTTGTGATCCTCCCACTAACACTCTAGACCCCACGGCTACCTGTGCCTGGGTTTTGTCGTCCTCCAAATGAAAATTCGCTGTGCACCTCTACCGGCCTGTGGCCAAGGTAGTCGTTGTCTACTCAACACGTCTCGGCTAATTGTTCCTTAAGGTTAACGTCCTCGCAGCGGAGCGGAACTCGTGCCTTTCGGGTTTGCAACCAGGAGATCCCGCAGTATCTGCATGGCCTGCGCAATCAGTGGCTTCCTTCCCAAAGTAAACTCTTGAACTCTTTCCTTATCAGTACGCGGACACTGGACACCATGACTGGCAGTACGACGAATTCAGCATGCATGCCTGGCCAATAAAAAGGGCGACCAACTCGCTCCTTGGGTCGGGTGGTACCTAATGTGCGCAGACATGGGTACGTTCTGGGCTAGCTCATCACCGTGGCCCGTATTCAGCTGGGACGCAGATGAGACTCCGCTAACGGTCCTTGGGACCCTCAAACCGCCTGACCATACACCAGTTGCCGAGCGTACTCGTCTCGTCAAACTTGTATGGATGTGCGTCCCTGCGTCTCACGCATTCCGAGCCTTCCTCAAGGTTCGTCGTCCTGGTCCCTGCTATCTGAATTAACTGCTGGGTAGAGGTGTCAGAATGCACACTCCTCGATGGGCAGTGGGTACTGGTTCTTGCTCTGCTCCTGGCTCTCTGCGCACGTGTCTGCACGGGCCCCGACCAATGTCCGGGTCTGCCGGATACAGCACCCGATAGCCAACAGGAATTCCTTCTCTTCTTTGCGAAGTTTTTCCGATCTGGACTTCCTGCAAACAGGGCTAGTCATACCAAAACCCTCCAACTTCCCTTCGATGAATGGCGACTTCAACTCTAGTACCCGCACAGGTATTCACAGACCTACATCTGAGTCAGCCCAACACTACTGAACCTGTCTCTCCTGTGTCCGTCGCTGGACCAACCAACCATTGGCCACTACGGGTATCCGGCACCAAGTCTCG
Organism: Conus ventricosus; assembly: GCA_018398815.1. Lineage (NCBI taxonomy): Eukaryota > Metazoa > Mollusca > Gastropoda > Neogastropoda > Conidae > Conus > Conus ventricosus. Next base: position 9,737 of record JAFLJL010002455.1, on the reverse strand, counting down.
TAATCCCTTTTGCCGAGCCCCGTTGACCCTCTACAATGCACGCAGGATCTTACCGCTGCGCAGCGCATGGCGACACAACGTAGGGACTTACTCGAGCTTGGGGCTGGTCGAAACTATGAACAGCTCAACGGAATAGGGCTCGGGGCAGTCCTAGCGATGTGACCGCGTTCTTGCAGGTGAAACAGATTATGGGTCGATCTAGGCCCTTCCTGACCTCCTGCGCTGCTGCTGGCAGTGCACCATCACCTGTTTGGGACCTCTCCGGTAGGCCTGGCTCTCTGTCGTGTCATGCCTATTACCCAGGTTTGGGGGGCGGCAACCGTTCGGTCCTTGCGGTCGCCTTCCTCCCAATCCTTTTGCCTCAGCTAAAACCGTAGCTTTCCGTTGCCATTTGTTCTACATTTTTCGGGCATGTCTTCCGGGACCTCAATCCGTGAACGCTGTGGGTCAGCAGCTGGTAAAACTGTTCGTTGGAAAAGCAGATCCTTTACATCCCTCTGCCACACTCTCAGCATTGCCCGCGGCCAGCAGCTCCAGAGGAAAACCAACCGCGTCATCCGTTTCCCAGCACCTGGGGCGAAAGTCCTCAGTCAGCGTCCTTCTTGATGCTTCTAACTTTTCCCCGGTGGCCTCAGCATCCAGCTAAAGTGCTGAAACAGGGCGCCTTTATCTGCGCATAGTCGCTAAAAAACCTCATCCACACTTAAACCGCATCACCGCTTCTCTAGCCTTTCTCTCACAGAGACTGCAGACGTGTGGGCCATGAGTCGCGGCTCCACTTGGCAACAGCTGGGCGACAAACCTCAAAGGGGGCGATGAAGCGTCCACATCGCGTCGGTCTCCCTCCTAACGCGCTCAAGGGACACGCGTCGGTTGTCCATTCACCTCAATCAAGCGGTTTTTTGCGCTGCTTCCTCTGAGGCCCGTGGGCCTCTCCTTGTAGTTTAGCTCACGCTCCTCCTTGCCTCCAACTCACTTCAATCGGTCCCGTCTCCGTGAGGATCCAACTCGGCCTGCCGTGCTGGACTTCTATTTCTCGTATCGCCCTTTCCTTTCCCCATCGTCTCCTCTGCAGGTCCTGTTCCCGCTCAGCCTTCTCCTCACCTCTCTAACTCCCTCTGCCTATCCGCTTTCTCCTCGTCATCTTCCTCCTGCCTATCAGCGGTCTCCTCTTCAATCCTCCTCTGCTTCATCTCTCGCTCCCTCTGCCGAGCAGCTTTGCCGCCTCCTTCAAATCTTGATCGTCCTCTGCCTACAGCTTTCTCTCTTCATCAATCCTTCCTCTGCTGTAACTCTAACTCCCTCTGCCTAGCAGCTTTTCTCTCTTCATCCCGTCAGCTTCTGCCTCACTTTCCTCCCTCCATCCGGAGCTCCATACTCTGCTGCTCTCACTATCGTCTCTCCTCATCATCCTTCTGCGTTAACCATTGTGGTCGGCTCGTCTTTCATTACGCACCGAGTCCTGTGACGAAATCTTGGGGGCGAGCGCTCCCCCAGCGAATCCCATCGCCGCTCCCAACTTGGGCAAACTTGTGCATATGCCCCCTCCCTGTTCTCTGATCCACCCCCGCATCCTGGTCACTAACCTGAGGTTTGGGATCTGCCGTAGGGGCCTGTGGATCCATGACACTAACGGGGTCGTACTGGCGGATGGGCTGCGGGTGTGTTTAGACATAGGTACCCTTCCACCAGAGCTAGCAACGACAGTTGCGATCTGAGCGCCAACTGGAGGTTCCCGACTACGCACGCCCCCGAAGCCACCTAACACAAGTCGCACAATACTCTCAATGAATCACGCAGCAAGCAAACTCCACCCCACACGTGTGTACTTCATACCGATACCCACATGGACTCTAACCATACATATACCAAGGCGCTGTCTGGGCACCATCCCAATGCACGGACACCGGATTGCACCGTCCACTGTGCATCACTCCAGTTTCACATGGACGACAAGTCACGGGCCGTCACTGTCTCTGAGGCCGCCCCCCACACGATCACAGTGCACTTGGCACCCCTCAAGGCCCAGGTGCACCCAACACCCCTGAGTGTCACAAGCACTGCGCACCCTCGGGCTGTCCCCACGGCACAGTCACCTGGGCTTACACGACCCTAACCCCCAATGATATCCGAGCACTCAACGGCAGCGAGGCCACGGGGCTGGGTAGCGGGCGGACTCTACTCACGGGGGTCTACCAAAGGGACACAACAGACGCCTGGGTACCCGTCCGCACCTCACCTACAACAGTACTGCCGTAGCACGCACACTTCCAACACCACTCAATAGTTATGATCACTCATACCTCACTCACACGTGCGCCAACGCCACCATTCACACCAACACAAGTGCCCTGCCCAATGCCACTGGAAAGCTGCCTGAAAGTGAACTGGACACGTATAATACGTACCCAGACCCATCCCAGGTACGGGTACGCTTCCCACCCAACCACCCACCACACGACGTGACCCACCGGACACAACACCTCCCCACCTCCCTCTAGCTACCTATCACCGACCCAGACCTCCTAAGATCTCCCCCGCACTCTCCACCAAAATGTCACGGCGCTAAGCGGACGGCCTTTACCACCGCCTACCCCGCCTATTACACGACTAGAGCAGACACCACAGCACACTAACACAAGCTTACACTCATACGCAACGTCTGGATGTCCACACACACACTAGGCGCCACCTCGACGTCCATCACACCCACCCACCGGTACCCCACTCCTTCCCTGCCCGTACGACCCTACTACGACACCTGAGATCCCTAACCTATGCTTAAAGGCACCAGTTGCGGGTATATCACTGCGACTAGGGAACGCAGAGAAGAGCCCGCACACGTGGTGGCTAACTACTGGACCACGGACAAACCCCTAGGGACTCGAATAGCAAACTACTACCAACCCACACCTCTCCCCAGGACCCACTCCTTCTCTTTTGACCCGGACCCCTACCGCACCGGTCACGTGCGTCCCTAAGGAGCAACGACAAGTACCCTACCCCTGCTGGCCACTTACGGTCCAAAAGGAGGCAGGAGCTAGCACCCTCTTATACCCTACGCTGCCTAACCCTAACCCCTTCTAACTCCAACCATGGGACTACCCACCCGGCCCGTGAGCTCCTGTCCGCGGGCGCTGTACTTGGCCCGCTCACAGCCGACACACCGCCCCGAAGACCTCTGCACTCGGCGCTGACCGTGGCCTCCCCGTCCGAGACTTCCCCGAAGATTCTACACCCGCGGCGACCGTGGCGTTCCTCATCTGAACTCCTCTCCCACGCTAGCACAGACCCCTAACGCACACCAGGCGCCCTCTCGACGGTCTGGGGGCTCGAAGGACGCCTCTGCCTCTGAAGCCCCCCGCCGACACTAAAGGGTGAGGGAAGGTCTGGTGCGGCGCCTCTCCCGGACCCCGAACAGGGAGAGCAACAGGTGGCTGGAGAACTTCCCCGGAAGAACTCCCGGTAGCGGAGAGAGGCTCCCACAGACGGCAGACGGCCTGGAATGGTCTCCCGCTCCCGGGAAAAGCGGCAGGCAACGGACAAACAAACGCCGCTCACCGAACTGGCCGCACGCGGCAGGTACCCTGCGGTGGTCTGAATGACCCCAGCCTCAAGGACGGAACAGAGACCTGCTAACACAACTGAAAGCCACTAACTGTATTTTTTGCACTACCACCCGATCATCAGGCCATAAACTACCTAGTAAAACTTTAACTCTAACTCTCAATCTCCCTTGCCTACTTCGCCCACTACCGGGCAGGAGAGTGACCCCTTGAATTTCGAATACACCCCCCCAACCCGTTTACGTTGGGGGTTAGCCCAGATCCTTTTCCGCCAACCCTTACCACAAGCACACCAAAACAATATTCGCCTGACGATACACCCTATCCAACTCTAGTACACAGGAAATTATGGCTCACGACATCGAAATTAATGACTCACAGACACACATAATTCGCGGAGAAATAAACCAATCTAAGCAATCCAACACGGAACTTCCCATGGGTCCCCTTAGAAATACTAAATAAACAGGAATCAGTACACAATCTCAATAACAACAAAAGAACAAAGAACCTTAGCAATTTCTAACGGTTTCACAGTCTAGCATATTCATTACCAATGAAGCGGCTTGCAGGCCACAATCCTTCACATTCTTACCCCTCTTGGCATGGCAATTATAATCATATATCAAAAACAATGATTTGTCCGCCAAAATTTCCGGTCCAGCACCCCACTCATGTCAGCTCTTGGCAGATAACCCAGTGGTTTAGTCTTTGTTATTGATGCCAACACACCATACTTCATACCATATTACATGCCTGCAAACCATCCGCCGTTTTTACCCTATCGAACTGCGGAGCACCCGCCTTTATACCTTACCCTTACCCGTCGTTTCCGACTACTAAAATTCACAAGGGGACTGTTTCCCCTACATTCCTAAAATACCTTCCTCCAACCCTATTCTGCACAAATCCCGTACAAATCCCTGCATGTGTGACGACTGTCCATTGACTTAAAAAAAAAAAAATAAAAACAACCATATGACTCACTGTCCTGTACCAAATACGGTACATCCACAGATACAGTCTGCAGACGCGCACGAACACCCGCGTCGAGAACCATGACTCGTAACGAAAGTGAAAAGGACACCAATAAAAGTTTAATAGTCACGACCGTACTCCCATATAAACCACTCGACTACCAATTAAGCCTGGCCCTACTGCACAGTTAACCGGTTTCCAATACTGTGGCAGGTCAACTCCGGAAACATTAATAAATGGGTCACCGAACCACGACGATTGCCATTTGAAAATCGAGCACGAACCCTGGGACGAGGTACGCGGACATAGCAGCACCTGACTCATATGGAAATGGATCCCTCGTCAAAATGCTACCTCAGAGTAACCTGTTAATTGAACCCTCTGAAATAACATGAAATAATCACAACCAATAGCTACATCACCGTCCATCAACGTTATTGTATATCGAACTCCAACATGGGCTAGCCAAACTGTCACATGACAACGAACTCAGGTAACCACTATGCACAACTTACAGAACAGACAGAAATGAGTAAACAACACCAACCGGCTGACAAAAGTTTCAATCACAGTACCGACGACATCATAATACCAGTAAAAGCGTCAACAAAACCAGAAAGCAACTAAACAAACATGAGACAACGACAGTACTTCTCGCCATAATACAAACAACCATGGACGAACACACCTCCATGAACCTAACAAATCTCCAACCTGGACAGACAAGACGTGCAACCACACCAGTTCTGCAACTGGCCTGAAGTGGCGGCAAACAGAGACGACACAGAACCCGGCACAATACAAGACACGACGAACCACAACACCACGAACATTACGGATCACCAACCTGGACAACAGACGATCAACCACACCAGTTTTTTTTTTTTTTTTTTTTTTTTTTTTTTTTTTGGTTTTTTTTTTCTTTTTTTTTTTTTTTTTTTTTTTTTTTTTTTTTTTTTTTTTTTTTGTTTTTTTTTGTTTTTTTTTTTTTTGTTTTTCTTTTTTTTTTTTTTTTTTTTTTGTTTTTGTTTTTTTTTTTTTTTTTGTTTCTTTCTACTACGGCTACAAGTGGCGCCAACGAAGACGACACAGACTGCGGTCGCGGCACAGGCCAAGGGCATCACCTGACCCGACGAGGACCTGGCACTAACTATGACGGCAAGTCACTCACTCGACTAACGGCGCTGGCGCCGCGCAACCTACAAGGGCGCGTCCACTCCGACGAACACCAGGACGAAGTGAAGCTACCCCAACGCATTCCGCACTGTTCGGAGCAAGCGAACTCTAAACTCTACTCACAACTCAAAACAGCATGGTCAGTAGCAGCGTATCCCTCCGCAGAGCTGACAACGCCGGACCAACGACGATTGTTGCTCCCGTGCAACAAACACGACAAGTTACCACACAACTCACATACGTGAACAACACCACAACAGCCATATGCTCCCCCGCCTGCCTCCGGTAAGAAGCAAAGTAACAAAAAGGTAATCATTCGGAAACGAAACCAACCTCCGCTTCCATCCCCTTCAACAAGTCAAGAGATTGGAACGCAAGAATATTGTATGTCTTATTTTCCCCAGCCCCCTACCAAGCCTAACCTTCGACCTTAATCCAAACCCCAATCTTCCACACGCACAACTCGCACACACACCTATACTCATATGCACAGCACACGGTTTATCTGAACTACCAGACTCCATACACATGGACGGCTGATTTAGTACCGACGATCGGTGACAAAACACTCAAAGAGCACAAACCCAACTTCCTGAATAACCCAAATAGGCAGATTGGATTAAATCCATCCAAATCCTGAATTAGGAAAAATCAGCAAGACACAGCTTAGAAAAAGCCATAAAAAACATAAGAGAGAACATTATCTCAACCTCTGGAAAAAACACATAGGAAGCCAATACAATGCGTCTAGAAAGGGTCAACAAGCAAGAAATTACAATGTTTTATAACATTTGATATAGTATAACTTCTACACATCTATAGATGAAGATCTACTCACCAAAGCTATAAAATTTGCCAACAAATACACTGAAATATCAGGGTCAGAAATGGAAACCATTTTCCATACAAAGAAAACTCTACTACACAGCAAAAATGAAATCTGGACCAAGAGCGCAAACAAGAATTCAACTGTTGATGTCACAATGGGATCGTATGTTGGCGCCGAAACTTGCGAACTTGTCGGACTATTCATACTATCTAACATTAAAAAAAAACCTTTGAAAACAAGTCAGAGTCTACAGAGATGACGGCCTCGCTGCGCTGAACGACAACCCTAGAAACATTGAAAATAAGAAAAAAAGAACTGTATAAAATCTTCCAAAACCAAAATCTAAAAATCACTATAGAATCAAATAAAAAGATAGTGAACTACCTAGATCTACGTTAGACCTCAACCAGCACATATATAAACCATACAAAAAACCAAATGATACACCTGTCTATGTAAATATCAAAAGTAACCATCCACCTTCCATACTAAAAACAATACCCAGAGGCATAAATAAGAGATTATCTAACCTGTCATGCAATGAAACAGCATTCAATAACGCTGCAGCTGAATATCAAGAAGCGTTACACAAAAGTGGCTACAACTACAAACTACAATATGACCCAGAAATTGACATGAGCAGACACAAGAAGAACAGGAAAAGAAAGATCATATGGTACAACCCCCCATATGATGGAAGAGTGAAAACAAATATAGGGAAAGAATTCTTTAGAATCCTAACATCATCATTCCCAAAAGAGCACAAATTATCCAAGATATTCAACAAAACAGCATCAAATTATCATACTCATGTATGCCCAACCTTAAAAACATCATTCATTCAACCAACAAAATGAAAAGCAGTACAGAGAAAAACGAGGGTGATGAAAGGAAATCCTGCAACTGTATCAAGAAAGAACAGTGCCCTCTTTTTTCTCTTTGAGCTTCCAGATGTATTTACTCAATTCTGTTTGGTTTGTGTATCTTTCTTTGTTAAATGTAGAGGCATTTGTTGCTCAGAGATAGAGGAAATCTTGTAACTGTACCAAAAAAGAACAGTGTCCCCTAAGCAACAAATGCCTTTACAACAAGATTGTGTACCAAGCCACTGTAACATCAGAGAACACAAAAGAAACATATGTAGGTATCACTGAAAATCAATTCAAAACTAGATTGATAAAACCTTCCAAATCTGAACTAGGGAAAACTAGTTAAAAAAAATCTTAGAGAAAACCATAAAAAACATAAAAGGAAACACTGAACTCAGTCTCTGGAAAAAACACATATGAAGTCATACAATGGTTCAAAAAAACTCAATAAACAAGAACATACAGTTTTTATAACTTTTGACATAGTAGATTTCTACCCATCTATAGATGAAAAGCTACTAACTAAAGCTATAAAATTTGCCAACAAATACACAGAAATATCAGAGTCAGAAATGGAAATCATTTTCCACACAAAGAAAAATTTACTGCACAGTACAAATGAAACCTGGATTAAGAACACAAACAGGAATTCAACTTTCGATGTCACAATGGGGTCCTATGATGGTGCCGAAACTTGCAAACTTGTCGGACTATTCATGTTATCTAACATTCAGAAAAAACTTGGAAAACAAACTGGACTGTACAGGGATGACGGCCTTGCCGCTCTGCATGACAACCCTAGGAATATTGAAAATAAGAAAAAGAATTGTGTAAAATTTTCCACAACCAAAACTTAACAATCACCATAGAAGCAAACAAAAAGATAGTGAACTATTTAGACATAACGTTAGACCACAACCAACACACATATAAACGATACAAGAAACCAAATGATACGCCTGTCTATGTAAACATCAAAAGCAATCACCCACCCTCCATACTGAAAACAATACCCAAAAGCATAAATAAAAGACTATCCAATTTGTCATGTAACGAAACAGTATTCAACAATGCTACAGCTGAATACCAAGAGGCGTTACATAAAAGTGGCTACAATTACAAACTACGATACAATCCAGACAATGATACAAAAAGATGCAGAAAGAACAGGAAAAGGAATATCATATGGTACAATCCCCCATATGATGCAAGAGTTAAAACAAATGTAGGGAAAGAATTCTTTAAAATCTTGACATCATCTTTCCCAAAAGACCATAAATCATTTAAGATATTCAACAAAAGCAACATCAAATTATCATATTCATGTATGCCGAATCTTAAAAATGCCATCGATTCAGCAAACAAAATGAAAAGCAGCACAGAGAAAAAGGAGGGTAACGAAAGGAAATCTTGTAACTGTACCAAAAAAAACAGTGTCCCCTAAGCAACAAATGCCTTTTCAACAACATTGTGTGCCAAGCCACTGTAACATCAGAGAACACAAAGAAACATATGTAGGCATCACTGAAAATCAATTCAAAACTAGATATGCAAACCACAAACAATCATTCAACAAAGAAAGATATAAAAACCAAACAGAATTGAGTAAATACAGTTGGAAACTAAACGATAAAAACATAGACTACAACATATCCTGGAAAATCTTAAAAAGAGCAGCACCATACAACAACATTTCAAAAAAATATAATCTATGCCTTACAGAGAAATACATTATACTATGTAAACCACAGTTGGCAACTCTAAATGTTAGAACAGAAATGGTTAACAATTGCAGACACAGATGGAAGTTCCTATCACTGAATAAAACCAACACCTGAGAAACACATGTAGCATGGGAAAAAAACAACAGCAAGCCAGCTAGTTATATATATATATATATATATATATATATATATATATATAAATATATATATATATATATATATATATATATATATATATATATACATATATATATATATATATATATATTATATATATATAGTGTGTGTGTGTGTGCGTGTGTGTGTGTGTGTGTGTGTGTGTGTGTGTGTGTGTGTGTGTGTGTGTGTGTGTGCACGTGCGCACACACATGCACACCTGTGTGCACACATACATGCGTGCGCTTGGTATCTCATGATTGTACAGGCACACATATGAAAAAAGTGTTACAGTATCGCTGGACAATGTGATGGACAGAAGGACTGTGTAAAAGGTGAAGATGAAGAAAACTGCCGACCAAGTATCGAGAATTTTCTGACAAAACACCGTGACGTGCCTCGACCATCCTCCCAGCAGTTGTCTTGCCCAAACCCATTA
>JAFLJL010002454.1:0-26162 GCA_018398815.1 Conus ventricosus | reverse complement strand
TTTTAAAAAATTTAACAAAAAGCGAGCCATATAACTCAAAAATTGTAAAAGTTTTGTTGTTTAGGACTTTTGGGTGAAACCAAACTCATCACACCAAAACATGGGTCTAAGTTAGTTTTTAGAATGTACGCAAAATGCAAATGAGCCCATACGGGTTTATGTGACTTTTGAATCAATCTTGCTGCAGTACTACGGTTCACACAAGAACAAAAACAACCTTATTAACCCACCATCAGATCTGTTCTTATCGTTTATTGTTGTTAGGTCGGAGGGCGCACACACGACCCCGAGATTTACAGAGGCCCAATGCAGTAGTAGATTTTTACAAGACATGAAACTAGTTGAATTACTATCCAACCAACTAAATTTTTCAGACATTGTTATGACTCCGAAGCCCAAAGGGAGCGCTATGACTCATCTACCACTGTTGGATATGAACAAGAATTATTAGGCGCCCACGTGAGAGACCACGATCACATTACTGGCAAATTTAGAGGGGCCGCGCACAGCAGTTGTAATCTTAAACTTAAGGTTGACCCAAAAAATGGAAACTGCCTATCTTTTTTCCCATAACTTACGAGGTTTAAGATTCTTATTTCATCATGAAAGCAGTGAAAATCTGAATATAAGAGGGTTACTTGCATTGCACAGTCTTCAAAAAAGTACATGACTTTTACTCTTGCTGTTTACCCTTTTATGATCTGCCCAGCATCTGATGGCGGTTTGGATAAATTAGCGGGATCTCACAAGACTTTCCGATAACTAACCAATATTTGCCCCAATCTTTAGTGCGTAAAGGTGTTTACCCCTATGAATACATGAACTCGTGGGATAGGTTGATGAAGACTCGCTTCCTCCAAAGGCGCTTTCTTTTCTAGTCTTTGAGGCAAAAAACCATAACGTCTCTGAAAATGAATACGCTCAAAAGGCCTGGAAAGAAATTTCACTGTCAAACAAAAGGGCGATTATCACGATCAGTATATAATGGTGAGTGTGTTTATTGGCAGACGACTTTCAGAACACAATCTACTTGCATGAAACACTACTGTCTAGACTCATCACAATTACATCTCTGCCCAGGCCTTTCTTGGGATGCTTTCTTAAAGTCTACAAACATCCAGATTGACTTAATTTCTGATCTAAACCCCACACTTCGGATGATTGAAGACGTCCTAAGTGGAGGTATTAGCATGGCCTCAAAATCCTTTCTGCAAAGCCAACAACAAGTATTAAGACGACTATGTATCCCACCAAACCGTCCAACTATCTAATGTACTTAGACGCCAACAATTGTATGGATGGGCCATGAGTCAACCACTCCACTGAGAAACTTTACAATGATAAAAGGCCCTCATGAAGTTAATACTGTGTTAGGAATGTTTTTCACAGCTTCCGCCTGATAATCCAACAGGACTAATCTTGGAAGTTTGACTTAGAATATCCTAAAGAATTACAACGATCACCACAACGATTACCCCTAGCCACAGAAAGATTAAAGAGAGTCCATCAAACCTCCTAAACTTGTGCCTAATCTTGGGCATAGAACTAAATTGTGTGCCATTATAGACTCCTACAGTTTTACCTAAAGCATGGACTGAAACTAAGAGCTGTTCACAGAAAAAATTACCTGTGATCAAGAGCCTTTTATGAGGCCATACATCAAGAAGAATACTGATCTTAGAACCCAAACCACTGACGCCTCAGAAAAAGACTTTTTCAAGTTAATGAACAACAGCTGTTTTGGCAAAACTATGGAGAACCCGCACAAACGCAAAGATGTTTAAATTAGTTACAAACGAACAAAGAGCAATCAACTAGTCTCTAAACCTAACTATCAAGACTTTAGAAGATTTAACGACAGCTTGGTTGGCATTATGATGAAGAAAAAGGATGTTGCGTTAGACAAACCGGTGTTTTTTGGGCTTTACCGTATTAGAGTGTCTAAATTGTTAATGCTAGAATTTCTGTACGACTACTTTAAACCGCTGTACCCAGAAGCAAGAGTCCTTTACACAGACACTGACTCTTTTATTCTAGACGTCCCAACTGAAGACTTTTATAAGGATCTAGAAACAGAAGTGGCTAAAGGAGCTGGTGGTGGTACGACACATGCGACTATCCAAAAGACAGTCCTTTACATTCAACTGTGAACAATAAAGTGATTGGAAAGATGAAGGATGAACTTAATGGGACAGTTATACAAGAATATGTTGGCTTACGGTCGAAGATGTATAGCGTTTTCTAGCCAGACTTCTGTAATGAGAAGGCTAAGGGCATAAGTAAAGAAGTTGTAAAAAAAATATAACTCACGATAACTACAAGCAAGCTCTCTTGAAAACAAAGTATTTCATCACACAAATGTTAATCTGCGCTCTACTCTTCATCAAGTAAACACAACTGCTGTTAACAAGAAATCACTAGTCTCTAACAATAACAAGAGAACTTACGTTAATCCTGAGTTTTCATATGCTGTAGGGGATTGGAGAACTTTTAAAAGATTAACTTGACTGACTTGGGTTGTACTTAACTTAAGAACCTAACTAGTACTTACTTAAGAACCTAACTAGTACTTACTTAAGAACCTAACTAAGTACTTTACTTAAGAACCTAACTAGTACTTACTTAGGAACCTAACTAGTACTTAACATAACTTATAATTTACTTGTACTTAACTTGTAATTTACTTTCACTTAACTTAAAAAGTACTTTCTGTAACTAACTTAACTTGTACTTATCTAGTTCTTAACTTGTACTTTATCTAGTTCTTAAAAAACTATTCCATAGAAAATGGGTCTACAGCAGGAGGTTGTACTTTTTTTGCAGAAGCTGGTTCTTCTTCTTTTACTGTGGGAGCTTGTGACTTTGTTGCTAGGTGTCAGGGTCACTGACATTGCTACTTGAGCCCGTACATGTATGTACTATGTTACAGATAGATCTAGTGGAGGCGACTCATGTTTGAACTTCTGCATGTGCAGACTGATTATGTTCCATGTCAGTGTATCTTGCGTGGTTCGCATTAGAGTCAATATTTCCGCTATATGTGCTAGGGTGAGCCGGCGAACATTTCCGCTCACGTCGCATGCGTGTGTGTGCGTCAGTGGATATCTGTGTGACAGCACAGCTTGGGAGAGGGTAGGGAGGTATCTTGAACTTTTTAGTGTTTTCCGTGGAAGTGGAGAAATTGGGTCATGCATCATCCTCACTGTGAGTTGCCCAATCATAGTTAACCTTACATTGAATTATCCAATCACAGCCAAGTTGACTGTAAAGCAGGCTGGGGGTTAGGTGAACTGTCGCTCAGTGTTATTTTGCAGCTGTTTCAGAGTGGAAGTCTCTGACGTGTGTGTTGATTCTATGTTGAAAGTCCTGGTGAATCCTTTTAGGAACCTTGTGTTCAGGGTTCGGGCTTAAGGATTTGCGGAGCTGCCTTGAGTCTGGAGGGGACTGATTCTGTGTATCTGTGTAACTGTATACTTCTCGCTGTTGGCGGTACAGTAGAAGGAGTGTCGTTACTGTAATTTGTGAAGACGTGGTTGCTGTATTTGTGTTGAACGTAACCGGTGTTCCGAGACCCTGGTGGGGTGAAGACTTGGTTGCTGCATTCTTGTTGAACTGTAACCGGTGTTCCCGAGACCCTGGTGGGATGAAGACTTGGTTGCTGCGTTCTTGTTGAACTGTAACCTGTGTACCTGAAACCTTGGTGGGTGAAGACTTGGTTGCTGTGGTTGGGTGCCGTAGACATGCCTGTCTGGGGGTGGCCTTGGTGGTGCTGGACAACCCATCTCGGAGTTGGGCCGGACACGTGTTGGTTCAAGGTACGTTTGGTATAATTCAGTGTAGACATTTTAGTAATCCTATCATCTGAACCTGGTTGTGGTTGGATTGAGCCAGGATATGGGGGAACTCAGAAGGAAATCCTTATCTGTATTGGTTGATTTGGGCAGCTGGAGGCTGGAAGCAGTCTGAGGTGCCAGGCACGGGGCTGCGTTAGTGCCGGGAAGGGCTATGGGTTTTGTAATTAAAAAGTGTAATGGTTGCATTGAGTGGTTATATTGGATGATATGAGTTTGGGCATGTAAGATCAATGTAGGGTGTTTTGTGCATGTGTGAGTACATTCATTCATGTGATCTTTCAGTAATTTCAGCCACTGGAACCGGTCGGTGTCAGTATGATCTGTTAGTCTTATTAGCAGGCCTTAATGCCAGACCAGGAATTATGTATGTGTTTGTGTGGTTGCTAGTATTGTTTGCACCTGTCTGGAAGTTAATCAGGGGAGGCAGCCCATTGTTTGAAATTGTTGGTTTTAAGTTGTATATGATGATATGTTTGTCAACCTTATGATGATATGTTTGTCAACCTTATGATGATATGTTTGTCAACCTTATGTGCATTGCTCAGTCAGTTGGAGTAAGCCAGCTGGATATTTCAGCTAAAGATCAACTTTAACAAAGATTGACAGCCCGGAAGTGTTTTGGGGTAGTGATGTGGTGTGTGTGTGGGTTGCCCCATGGTTTGGACATAGGCTGTAAGTTGTAAGTGATGTTTACAGCAGTGGCAGTGACCGTGACCGACAGATTTATTTTGGGCAGTAACTATCTGCATCTTTTATCTCTTGTTTTCCAAGTTACATATGTTTGGACCTTGTTTTCCCAACATTGGGAATTGTGTGGGAAGCCATGCATGGTTTCTTTTAAGGTTGTTCTGCTATCTAAGGAAAGTAATTAATAGTGGCCGTGGAGTCGGACCGGGCTATGTGTTTAAGTCGGACTGAAGTTTGACTTTGATTGTGTACTACTGTGTGGCACTGATGGTTTGTAAAGTAAGCTGTATATACGGCAAATGAAACAAACTGCGGCGTTACTGAAACACGACAAAAAGCAGAAGAGCACACAAAACAAAGTGTGAAGTAACAACGATTTATTGCACGACACAAAACAGGACAAGAAATTTTCGGCAAAATGCCTTCCTCAGCGACAAACAAAAAAAAAGTACAGACATAAACATGCACAATACTCCCCTTGTGAAGTCAAAGTGGTGAGTGAAGTAGACAGAGGGACAGTGTATATAGTCTGTCTGGAAATCTCTTTCCTTTTATACAAATGAGGAAAAAGAAACACCCGAAGGTGCTGGGGAGGACCCAGAGAAGCACTGTCTTCACCTGCCTTTAGAGCAGTCCTGTACCACCCTTGGAGGCCTGCGCTGTGTTGACGATGGGTACAGGCACGCGCAGGACACTCCATTAAGATATCAAGGGACATAACTGCTCTTGAACAGAGGTAAATTAGACTACAGGATGCAGCTCATAACAGCCTTAAAGTAGCATCCCCATGGGTGTACCAGCCCGTATTTCATGACTGCAGAGCCCACCGGCGAAAAACACCACCCTCCAGCTGCCGAGCACACCCCACAGACCCAACCACCCCTGCCCGCGGACAGATGAAGACAGTGCCACTCCAGACACAGCCAAGCTTTCACCATACGGTCTTATGTGCCCTCAAGAGAGAATCCAAAGTTGTAGTCTTTCCCACTGTCAACAGGACTTTCCCTGTGGTCAGTGGGTCTTTCCTCACCGTCACTGGACCTTTCCCCCGAGTCAGCCTAGTTAGGGCAAAGAAAAAAAAGAAACACCAAAGGGTGCTGGGGGGGACCCAGAAAACATGTTTCACCTCCTTTTAGAGCATCCTGACCACCCTTGGGGCCTGCGCTGTTTTTGAGATGGAAAGGCACGCGAGGACACCCCTTTAAGATACAAGGGACATAACGCCCCCTGAACAGAGGTAAATTTAACAAAGGGATGCGCTCAAAACAGCCTTAAAAGTCCTCCCCCATGGGTGTACCACCCGAATTTCATGACTGCAAGCCCCCCGGCAAAAAAACACCACCCCCAGCTCCCAAAAAAAAAGGGAAAAAATTTTTTGACAAAAGCTAAGTGAAATGGGGTTTTCATTTGGAAAAAATTTACCTTTGGGGCATTTTGTGATTGGAGATTAGTTTTTAAAGCTAAAATAAGAGCAAATATTCACTGTATGATTGACTCCCACGGGTTTGGCTCATGATGAAATGCTTTTAGTATGTGTAGGGTCATGGGATTCAGTAATTTTTTGGGGGAGGGCCCCGTATGTGCCACAGATTCTCCTGTAATCCTGCTTAGGGGTGCCGTAATCCTGCCTTAGGGGTCCCTTAACCTCCCTTAGGGGGACGGGATCCTTGCGGGGAGTGAGGGTGGGCCCCTTTCCTTTGCTTGACAGTGAGTGGTAGATGGGAAGTTGACCAAACAGGGCGTTTTAAAAGGGTAACGTTTAAACTTTTTTTCCGGGGATAAAGGGAAAATGAGTATCGTTCACGTCGTGGAGCGGCTCCCCAGTGTGTGAAAGCCAGCAGAAATCCTTGGGGGCTTTTTTTTTATTTAATATCATTGCTAGGGTTTAGTTTTTGGCAATTAGTTTACTTTTTTGGTCGCAGGCTGCCAGGTGTTCAAGAAAAAATTGTCTTTTGTGTGGGGGAAAAAAACAACAAAAAAACATTTTTAAAACATTTTACATTTTGGGAAAAATTGGTGGGGCCTTCTTGAGTATTTTAGAAACCCTTTTACTGGATTATTAATTGGTCTGCATGCTTTAAGGCCCGTTTTGGAATTAAACCGGTTTTAAATTTAACTTAAAAGGTGTGAACATTGCAGAATTGTTGTAGTTTTGTGCTTTTTTAATCATGTTTGGTCTGTCACGTGTTACAAAATTGTAGTTCTGGGCTTCATATTGGGGTTGGTCGTATTGTGTCGGATTTCTTCCCCTGGTTGTGGCTTGTGTATGAGCGGAAGTGATTTGTTGAGTAAGTTCGGTTTCACAGTGTCTGTTGGGCCAATACCCAAGGGTGTTATCGGGTGTGAGTTGTTTTTGCAGTAGCGATGCATCGCACAGGCTGGGAAATTTGGGTTTTGCCGAATTAAGGTTTTTGTTAAAAATTTTCATGACCTTGTTTTAGTTTGGTTGTGGGGGGGTGTGTGTGACAAAATTTGTGTGCGAATGGGGTTAAGGTTAATGTTTGAGTTTGAAAAAAGTGATTTTTGGGTAAAAGGGAAAATTTCGTGTTATGGACCCGGGTGTCGTGGTTTGAATGAATTATACATGTGTAAAAATGTTCACGGGTTTTTGGGCTGTTTTTTGAGTTGGGGAGTTAGGTTTGTAGGTTTTTAAAATTTGTCTGTCCCCCAAGTTAGTTCGGTCTTAGCGAGCCTGAATATGGTGGGATGGGGGGTACAATTAGGGGGTAGTGGATTTAATTAGTGAAGGTTGGGTTTTTGCAGGGGGTTGTTGGGGAACTGCAGGCAGCTACAGACTCACTTGAGTGAAACTTAGGAATCGATTTAAGGGGTGGTGGCTGGAGGGTGGGGGCCCTGTAAGGGTGGAGGCATGACAACGAGCATCGGGGTGAAGACCTTTTTAAATTCCGTTTTGTGTTGGGGAAGTGATGTCTTTGTCTGTAATGTTGTTTGTCATGGGGTCACGATAGTGAAAAAATCAAAATTTTTGTTTTCTGCCAGTTGTTGTAGAAACTATAGTTATTTTGTTTTCTGCATTTTTTTTAGAAAATATAGTTATTTTTTGTTGCCATTGGGTTTGGGGGAAACATAGCTGTTTCATTTATCCCAATTCGTTGTCTTTAAATTGGTGTCGCCCCAGATGGTTGGTGGCTGGCCAGAGGGGGCTATTTTGGGTTGATCAGTTTTTGGGATTTGACTTTTTTGTAGTTTTGGGAAAAGAGGGCCAGTCTTATGGTTTTTTGAAAGCCGCGTGGGTGCGGTTTGTTTCGGTGTTGTAGGATCTTGCGAGTTAGTTTCCTCTGGAAGGGTGGACTTTGATGTATTGCGACTCCACATCATATGAGGGTTATCCCCCCAAGCGGCCGTGGTGTGGTATCTTTGCATGTTGATTATTCGGTTTAGTTAGTACAGTTACTATAGGTCCCCGGGGCGAGATAAAAAAAACCATAAATAGGTATATCCAACTTTGTTTTGGTTCAAGCAGCAGGAAAACGTTAGCTGTCTTATTTTCAGTATGTCGCATCCCCCGGGTGCCCTTAAGTTGCGTTCACAACTGGCCCAAAGGGCTCAGGAAGCTATCCGGGGGCAAGTCTTGGTATTTAGGAGCATCAGGTAGGTTTGTAAAAGGAGGTTTTGGCGGAGCAACAGCTGGCACCGGCCCGACAAAAATGTTGGGTTTTGGTCAAGATGGGGTTACGGGGAGGGGAGTTAGCGGATTTTGTAGGCCGACGCCTGAGAGGTGGCCATCGGGAAAGAAGCAAGGGGGCAGGGAAAAGGATTTACGTTAAAGCGAGATGCGCAGGAAAGAGGAGGCTCCAAGGGGAAGAGTTGGGCTTAAGCAGGACCAGGGAAGAAGAGTTACGTTCTCAAGCAGTGCTCAGGGAAAAAGGGGGCCCAGGCGGAGGCTTTTGAGAAGGAGGAGGCCGCAAGGAGGAAGAATTGGGCTCAAGCGTGAGGTGGAGCGCACGGGGGATAGGAGCCGGGGCCCAAGGGGAAGATTTGGGGCCCAAGCGTGGGAATTTAAAATTACAAGCGTGGGTGGAACAGCAGGGGTGGATAGGAGCGGAGCAGGCACGGGAAAAAAGCTAAAGCCATAGGGACGAGGTTAGAAGGGAAGAAGATTTGCAAATAAAAGGGGAAGGAGGGTGGGGAGAAGGAGGGGGGCTAAGAGCAAGGAGAAAGGGCCGATAGGAACACGTCAAGCTGCGCTAATGAAGATGATGGGATGTAGACGAAACCTACAGCTTTTTGAGAGGTAGCCAAGCTGTTGGTTGGCACCCAACTGCAGGGGGATACATTTTAGTGGCTCTGCCCCAAGGGAAGGTAGGGGCAGCTCAATTACTGCAGGTATTTTGGGAGGTCTACGCAGAAGAAAAAGCCCTTGCTCGGGTATTTTCCCCCTTGACGCAGACCCCACCGTCAAAGTTCAGAAAGAGGAAAAAAGGTGGCTAAAAACATTTGAGCAGATGCGGAAGGTTGGGGATGTTTCTCCCCAGTGGTTGTATTGCTGACAAGGACCAAAAATAAGTTTGATGTTTAGTTTTTTTCCTTCAGGAGCGCCTTACCCCACTTGTGATTTTTATAAAAAGGTAAAGGGAATAAAAGAAGGATGAAAGAAGGGGCGCATGTGCTACTCGCCTGGAAAGGGCCCAAGAGAGGATGAGTGATGCAGAGAGAACGGCCTCAGTGAGGTCGCCTCAGGGCAAAAGGGGGAAGCGCATGCCCAAAGAAAAAACCAACATTAAAAGCGCCAAAAGGGGTAAGGCCTGCCCGGGGAGGGGGCGGGTAAAACCCACAGCTTTGACAAGCGGGGGGGGTATGAGTTTGGGTGTCGGCGAAAAAGGGGCACCTAGTGGCGGCCCACAAAGAAGGCTTGGTGAAAAAGGGAAGCACAGGTGGGAAGGGCAAAAAACCATGGGTGTAGAGTACTGGCAGGGGCGGTTAGAGAGCCTCGAGGCAGAGAGCCCACCGCCCCTCGGCAGATGTGCTGCGAAGCATTACCCCCCCCGGTGCCAGTTACCGGGGAAGGCCCGAAGTGTGAGAGGTCTAAGAACACTGGAGTACATAAAAGTAGGGGCGAAGCAGGGTTGACCGGAAGCTACTTTGGGGAAGGGGGGGTGTGAAGATGGCTGAGAGTGGCCTTTCAAGGTCCCTAGGGCCAAAGGTGATGTATGCCCCTTTCGTGGGGGCAAATTGTCGTTGTTTTTAAAGAAACCCTTGACAAGTCCCCTAATGGAAAATTGGGTGCTAATGAGGGGGGAAGCTGCACCACAGAAAGTACCGTTTCCAAAACCAGCATGATGGCTGTCCTGCACGAGTCAGGAAAGGGCACGAGAAAACCCCAGGGATTGCTGTCACAAACAATCTTGGGGTGGACTTCAAAGAGCTCAGAAGATGGGAGAGCCCCAACTTTGGGATGCCCCCCGGGGGCCCCGGAAGGTGCGGCTCGGTCAGTCTGGCTGGGTTCTTTTGCAGACCAGGGGACTCTTGGTGGGAATACAACCCCCCCACATGAGATAAAACCCCAAGTGTTGTTCCCCAAGGTATCAGGTTTGAGGTCATAAAGATAATAATATAATATAATGAATATTATTAGCGCTTTTTCGGCTGAGGCCAAGCTCAAAGCGTTTTTAAAATTCCACCTCATTTACAAAAGGGCTGCCTACCTGGGTATTTCCCCTGAAGAGCTGCCAGGGGCGCTTCTTTCAGTCTTTCCCGTGTTCCAGTCTGTATCGTTCAATATCGATCCCATTTTCCTTACTTCCTTTTTCTTTCCATTTCTCACGCAGGGTGTGCTATGTGAAACGTGTCATCCATACCACGGCCAAATGGCCTACTTTTCCAAACGTTGGTGATGGGATTTTACGTGTGTGTAAGAGGATCGTGGTTCACACACGGAACCTGGGTTTAATCTCATTCGAAGGACTGTATGGGGAAAAGGAGTAGAACCAATGTTAATCCGAGGGAAAAAAAACCCCCCGTACCGAAACGCCCCCGGGGGAGGTTCGAACCCCCAACCCAGGGGGGGCACCAAAATTATGAGTCAGGCCTTACCAAAATAGCTATTCCCGGTCCCTGAAGTACCATGGGAGGACACATGGGGGTAAACGAACAAAAGCTAGGTGCTGCAGGGCTTCTACGGCCGGGGGGTGTAAGGGAAATGGCCTATGCAGTCGCCAGAATGCCAAAAACTATAACAAAAGGAGAGTGCACCCGTGCCCAGTGAGATCTCCTGTCGCAGGGAAACCGTTTGCAATGGGGTGGATTGGGAGGGCCCGTGTGCAGCGTCCCGTCGGGTAAACGTTTATCCTGGTCCAAATAGACTATCCCCAGGTACCCCCAGCCACAGTCTCCCTAACATTGATACTGCCAGTAGCAGAGGTTTGTTCACCCCTGTGGCAAGGGCCGGATTCCGCGTGGTACTCTGCAGAGGGGCCCCAATTTAACCCCGAAACATGCGGGGTTACCAGACTCCCGGCGATCAAAAAATGCGTCAACGCTTTTCAGCCCCAAAGAACGGGTTTGGGGGAACGTTTCAATGAACACTGAAGATGATGCTGAAACGGCCCTTTCCATGGAAAAAAGCCAAGAATGGGACCCTTGGATTCCGGGTCACTGTTCGCTATCGGAGGCACCCCCAAACAAGACGGGTTTTCGCCTTCGAACTGCTCTATGGAGACGGGTGAGGGGCCGATGAAGAACCTCAAGGGAAACCTGGCGCCCCGGAAGAACCCCAGACTCGAACTGCAGCGAATACGTCGTAGGCTGCGTACCAAAATCGCGGAACCTGCGAAATCGTGAAAGGGAAACATGTCAAGGGGGTGAGACCAAAAGGCCGGTTTCCGCAAGGCCCAAAACCGGGAGTTCAGGCCCCAAAGGGGTCTTAGTGCTTCGCCCGAGAAGGCAAAAGATGGACTGCAGGGAAAGGCCCCTACCGGGTAGTAGATCGGTTTGGAGAATGGGTTACAAAATCCAAAGGGAAAAAGGGGGGGCCCCCGGTATTCCTACGAAACTCCTGAAAAAAATACAAAGAGAGAGAAGAGCATCACACCCGGCGCCATCCAGCCGTCACCCAACCAATAGGAAAAATGACATGGAGAAAAACGTAGACGGGGGCCCTGGGTTTTCACAGCTATTCAAGGAGAGGGAAAAAAAAACCCCAAAGCGGGGGTCATGAGGGCGGTTGTGACGGGAGGGGGAAATGAGGGGGGGACCCCCATAACCAACCATACCGTGATACCTTGGAGGCACCCAGACAGCGATTGTGGTAATTTGGAACGGTGACCCCCGTTCGCTCAGGTTCGGAGCTGACCAAGGCGTACCCTGACGTGTTTACGGGCCTACCCTCGAGACTAACTGGGGGAATTCTATCCGTTTTCGAGACCCACTCCGTGCGTTTCACCCCCATACCCCGACCAACGCCCGAGGAAAACAGTGAAAGTGAATGGGGGCGATGGAATTTGGGGTCATAGAAACCCTCCCCTCGCCAATCATCGCCCATAGTCCTTTTTTAAGAAAAAAACGGGGAAAAACCCCTTCTGGTGGTACGGCGTTTTTAAAAAAGGTCGTGGAGTTTGACTTTGGGGCCCAAAGCCAGATGTAGATTTTATTCCAAAGCTTGGGCAAAAGAGGGTTTCCCCAGCAAAAACGATCGGCCCCAAAAGGTATGGCAGATCCCCTTTTGAAGAAGGGCCGCCCCAAACAGCATTTTACACTCCTCAGGGGTTTTTTCCCGTGGCGGGGGGTACCATTTGTTTGTGTCATCAGGAGCTTTTCAAACGGGTATGGGAGCGATGCTGCCCCTTGAAACGAGAAGGGAATAATTTCATCGACGCATCTGGTGGCCACGGAGACTAGGAAACACATCCTAGCACGGAAGTTATTCCGACGGGTGCGGGTGGCAACCCGACAGCAAGGCCAACCAAGTGTGAGCCGGTTTCCCTGAGCGAGTACCTTGGACACAAGGGTTGGTGGAGGGAAATCTGGGCCCACGGAGGACAAGAGGCTAAGATCCGGGAAGCATCCAGACCTGAAACCAAGAAGAGGTCCTAGTTTCTTGGGCCTGGAGGGTACTACCCGCCGATACATCCTTAGTTTCCCCATATTGCTCTGCCCCTTTAAACCCAAACCGACCAAGTGTGGAAACCAAAGGGAAAATTCGCTGGACACCGGAATGCAGGAAGGTTTAAGAGTTCAAAGGGAAGTTCTTGCCCCGCCTGTTTTGAGGCTACCAGTGCCCGGGAAAGTTCTTCTGCGAACGGTGGTCTGAGCAGGTTTTGGAGCCATTTTACCCAGGAACAGGAGGGTATGCTACACCCACTGGCATGTGCAGCAAAAAGCTTTGCCTGCTGGGAAATAAAACCCCCCCCCTCGAGAAGGGGGCCTGCACTGGTTGGGGAGGGAATAAGTTTGGGAGTCCTGCGGGACAAATTTTTTTGATAAAGGTTTATCACTCCCCTTTTAGTATCTCGGCGGGTCAAGTGACTATGGAAGGGTTACACGGGGGGCACTGCAGTGCAGGCCTACCCGTTCAAAGGGTTTTGGGGGTACCCCGGTGTCAGAATGGCGCAGTGACTACCCGTAGGCGGGTTGAATTGGAGGGTACTGAGAGTTTGTGTTACTAGCATTCTTGGTTGGGAAAGATTTTTTCTCCCGTCATTAATTGAACGTAGAGTTCAATTGGAAGGGGGGTATGTCAGGGTCACTGACATTGTATTGAGGTACTTTATGTCTATGTTCAAAAGATTAGTGGGGGCGACTCATGTTTTAACTTTTGATGTGCAGATGATTAGTTTTCCCCTTCGTTATCTTTCGTGGTTCGCATTGAGTCAATATTTTCCCCTTAAAGTGCTAGGGTGAGCCCGGGGAACATTCCCTACGTCGCTTTGGTGTGTGTGGTCAGTGGATATTGGTGCGCACGTTGGGAGAGGGGAGGGAGGTATCTTGAACTTTTTAGTGTTTTCCGTGGAAGTGGGGGAAAATTGGGGCATGCATCATCCTACTGTGAGTTCCCATCATAGTTAAAAATTACATTTAATTTCCCAAACACAGCCAGTTGATGTAAAGCAGGCTGGGGGTTAGGTGAACTGTCGCAGTGTTTTTTGCAGTGTTTTAGAGTGGAAACTCACTGTGTGTTGATTCTTATTGAAAAATCCTGGGAAACTTTTTGGAACGTGTTTTAGGGTTCGGGTTAAGGGTTGGGAGTGCCTGAGTCTGGGGGGACTGATTTTGTGTACGTGTAATTTTTTTTTCTTTCGCTGTTTGGGGGACAGTAGAAGGGGTGTCGTTACTGCAATTTGTGAAGACGTGGGTTTCGTTTTGTTTGAACTGTAAACCCGGTGTTTTTCCCGAGACCCGGTGGGGGTGAAACTTGGTTTTTCTGCATTTTGTTGAACTGTAACCCGGGGTTCCCGAGACCCTGGTGGGGGAAGATTGGTTTTCTGGCTGTTGAACTGTAACCCGTGTACCCGAAACCCTTGGGGGGGGAAGATTGGTTGCTGTGGTTGGGTGCCGTAAGTGCCTGTTGGGGGTGGCCTTGGGGGTGCTGGGCAACCTTTTGGAGTTGGGGGGACACGTTTGGTTTCAAGGTACTTTGGTTAATTTCAGGTAGCCCTTTTTGTAATCCATACTGAACCTGGTGTGGTTGGTTTTACCAGGATACGGGGGAACCGAAGGAAATCCTTTTTGTATTGGTTGATTTGGGGGTGGGGCTGGAAGCGTCTGAGGTCCCCGGCACGGGGGTGTTTAGTCCGGGGAAGGGCTAGGGGGTTTTTTAAAAAAAAGTGTTTTGGGGTTTCATTTTATTGGTTTTTTTGGTGATATGGTTTGGGGTGTAAATCTGTAGGGGGTTTTTTGCGGTGAGTACTTCATTCGTGTATTTCTAATTTTTCCCCGGAAAGGTCGGGTCAGTATATCTGTTAGTTTTTTAGCAGGGCCCTTAAAGCCCGACAGGAATTATGTAGTGTTTTGTGGTTTTTTAGTATTTTGGCACCTGTCTGGGAAAAATAGGGGAGGGAGCCCCTTTTTGAAAATTTTTGGTTTTTAAGTTGTTAAAGGTATTTTGTCAAAACCTTATGATGGTTGTTTGTCAACCTTATGATGAAAAGTTTGTAACCTTAGTGCAATTTTCCGTCAGTTGGAGTTAGCCGCTGGGTATTTCAGTAAAGATCAACTTAAAAAAGATTTACAGCCGGAAAGGGGTTTTGGGGGGATGTGTGGTGTGTGTGTGGTTGGCCCCTTTTGGGTTTTGGGCGGCTTAAGTTGTAAATGATTTTTCGCAGTGGCAGGACCCTGACCCACAGATTTATTTTGGGCAGTAACACTCTCTTTTATCTCTTGTTTTCCAAATTTCTAGTTTGGACCTTTTTCCTAACATTGGGAATGTGTGGGAAACCAGCATGGGGTTTTTTTTAAGGGTTTTTTGCTATCTAAGGAAAGTACTTAATAGTGGCCCTGGGTCGGGGCCCGGGGTATGTGTTTTGCGGTAAGTTTTACTTTGTTGTGTCTCTGTGTGGCATGTGGTTTGTAAAGTAGTTTATAGCTGTCTGGAAATCTTTTCCTTTATACAAATGGTAATAAAAACTAAAACAATGCTAAAGGGGTTTTTATTTGGTAAAATTACCATTGGGTGCTTTTGTGATTTGGAGTAGGTTTGTTTTTAAAACTACAATAGAGACAGAATTTCACGATGACTTCGACTCCCCCAAAGGGGTGTCATGATGAATATGAATTTAGTATGTGAGGGGATATGGGATTCATGATGATTCTTAGTGGGTGCGCCTGTATGTGTCCAATATATCTCCCTGTAAACCTGCCCTTTGCTGGTGCCTGTAATCCTGCCTTGTGGTGCCTGAATCCCTGCCTTAGCTGTGCGGGATCCCGTGCGAGGAGTGACAGAGGGGGCAACTCTTCCTATTGCTGTGACAGCCCGAGTGGTAGATGGGAATTTTGACG
Organism: Conus ventricosus; assembly: GCA_018398815.1. Taxonomy (NCBI): domain Eukaryota; kingdom Metazoa; phylum Mollusca; class Gastropoda; order Neogastropoda; family Conidae; genus Conus; species Conus ventricosus. Next base: position 10,668 of record JAFLJL010002454.1, on the reverse strand, counting down.
ACAAACAGGGGCTGTTTAAGGTAACAGCATTGAACATTTTTCCAGGATCAAGGAAATGAGTCATCGTTCAAAATCGTGGAGCGGACTACCCAGTGTGTGAAAGACACTAGCAGAAACCCTTAGTGGCTTTAAATTTATTTAGTATATCATTGCATAGTGGTTTAGTTGTTGGCTAATTAGTCATTTACTTGTGTGTCGCAGGCTGCACAGGTGTTAAAGGACAAATTGTCTTTTTGTGTGGTGGCAAAAAAAAAACAAACAAACTTTTATATAAACTTTTTTACATGTTGGACAACTTGGTTGGGCCATTCTCTGCAAGTATTTCATAGCAACCCAGTTACTGGATTATTATTGGTCATGCATGCTTTAAGTGCCCAGTTGTTGGAATGTGACCGGTTTTTTAATCTTGAAAGTGTGTGAACATTGCAGAATTGTTGTAGTTTTGTGCATTTTATATCAGTGATTGGTCTGTCACTGTGTTAAAAAAATTGTAGTTCTGGGCTTTTCTATATTGGTGGTTGGTCTGTCTTTGTGTCGGAGTTCATTCCTGGTTGTGGGCTTGTGTATGAGCCGGTAAGTGAATTTGTTGAGTAGGTCTCGGATTCCAGTGTCCTGTTGGGCCAATTAGCCAAGGTGTTTTCGGTCGTGTGAGTTGTGATGCATGTAGCGATGCTTCGCCCCAGGGGGGCCCACATTGGGATTTGACCAAAATAAGGTTAGTTTTTAAATTAATTTCATGACCTTGTGTTAGTTTTGGTGTGCAGGGGGGGTGTGTGACTAGAAAATTTGTGTGCGAATGGGGTTAAGTGGTTGAATGTTTGAGTTTGAGAGAAGTGATTGTGTGGGTAGTAAGTGGGGAAAATTCAGTGTTATGGACCCGGTTTTGGGGGTTTGAATGAAATTATACATGTGTGAACTGTTTTATCTGGTTTTGGACTGCTTATTTGAGTTGGGGAGTTAGGTATTGTAGGTCTGTAAATTGTCTGTCCCTCCCTAGTTTTGTTCAGGTCTTAGCGAGCCTGACACTAGGTATGGTGTTAGGTATTTGTATGAAAAAAACACCCAGCACACAGCAGCTCCCAATACATTATGATACATCCTATCGTTTGATTGTGATTGTGTTGTTGTTAATTGTGTTGTTGTTTGTGGCGGCGATGTTGTATTACTATCTAACAATTTTTGTTTTGCTGATTGGTTTGCTTTTGCAGTCTGTTCCATTCAGCTAGTTTACGCCCGGCCTCAACACGTCCAGGATTTTTAGGCTTAGTAACACTACTCACTTGTGGTACATTCACTTGTGGTACATTCACTTGTGGTACATTCACTTGTGGTACATTCACTTGTGGTCATTCACTTGCGGGCTCACTTGTGGTACATTCTGCTCCTGTGGACTGTCCTGTGGCGTCTTCTCGCTCATTTTTTTTTTTATTGCGATTTAATTTAATATGATCAAAATAAATATGATTAAAAGTAATTATCCCATGATGAATGGGCATAAAAATGTCCCAAATCTGTAATACATGTCACATGCAAGAGTTTCTAGGGACTTGTTTAAAACCGGATCTTGTGATAAGTCATATTTTAAATCTTCTTCTGAATCAACTGGCGCCATCTTACTTACTAACTTATCATATAGGCTAATCATTGTCTGCCCCAAACGATCTAACCATTTTTGACCTAGCTGTGCTTCGTACCTAGCGTAGTACTTCTCAACGTCTGATGTAGACAGTTGCTGAATCTGTTCAACACTTAGTTCAGTGCCTAAATACTGTCTAGTTTTTCCACACGCAGCTAGAGAGTATAATCTTTCTTTATGGCAGTGGTCTGCTGAGTAGTCTGCTTGTCCTCACACTTTAATAGTTCGTCACAATCCATTTTAAAAAGCAGTAAAAAATATTATAATACTTTTAAAACCATGAGTTTAATGCTGGTTAATTATGCAGTGCCTATCGTTGGTGTATAGTTTATTCAACCCTTGCAAATGTTTGTTGGGAATAAAACCGCCAACATGGGAAAGATAGAAGATTCGCCAAAACTAGTTGCAACCTTATTTTTAGCTTTAACAACAAAAGATACCCTTGCAAAATGTTTGTTGGGAATAAAACCGCCAACAAGGGAAGGATAGAAGATTCGCCAAAACTAGTTGCAACCTTAGTTTTAGCTTTAACAACAAAGATTATCTTATTAAAAAGCACATAGACAGTCTTTCGTATTATGATTATTTTAATTATTTTTTTAGTTAATAAAAAGATGAGTGAAAAAGATTATCAATACGATTTACCATTCTGCTGTAATTAGCGGCCTTAGTATAGGCTATAGCGTGTTAGCAAAAAAACTGTTTAAAATGAGGCCGGCTGACCTAGGAAGGTTAGACATTGAGGATGTTGTTAAGGTTATAGTTGTAATTACTGCAGGGATCGCCTCAAAGACTTTCTTGTTACACAGAGGATTATCCCAGAAAATATTAATGCATAGAAAGATTAATTCATCAGAAAACAATTTATAAAAGATGTCTGGATTGGTTCTGATGGTGGGAGGAGCTATTGTTAATGCTTTAGCTTTTCTGGAAGCAATTATATGTTTAGTAAATTGCGGTCCGATGAAGATAGAGAACGACATAACAAGGCAATGGAAGATTTAGCTAAGGCAAGAGACGCTTATGAGAAAAAGACGAATTGCCCACTTAGACTTTATTAATAAAAAGTTAAGAGAACAGGGACATGCAGAGCACACATTTACAGACGTTGATGACGCAATGAATGGTATAACTTAGTGACAGGAAGAAGTTTCTAACATCGCCGCCGCCAGAACTGTCTGACTTTTATGAACCATCTGAGGAACAGAAGACTGCTGAGATAGGTTTTTATTGCAGTTGGCATGACCTCAGTCTATCTTGTTGCTCACTTTCTTGTGTAAAATAAATGCATTTAAAATATGAACAAAATATATTATTCTCCTAAAGGGTATTGGAAAGGAAAGACTGCTATTGAAAAACTGAGTAAAGCTGCTAGAGTGTCTGAATCAGATGCGAAAGACTGGCTTTCAAAACAGGCAATTTGGCAAATATATCTGCCTGCCCCCAAAGAATAATAAGGCCTAGATTTGTTAACTCAGTTGCAAATGAACACCACCAAATGGACTTGCTGTATCTTCCACATGACAAAGTTAGAAGAAAAAAGTTTAAGTATGCTTTAACAGTTGTTGACATAGCTTCAAGATACAAAGACGCTGAACCTTTATCGGATAAAAGCTCAACTGCTGTGGCTGTGGCTTTACAACAAAATATACATGAGAGGTCCATTAAAGTATCTAGGATGATTCAAGTTGATGATGGAAAGAGTTTAAAGGTTCTGTAAACCAACTGTTTTTAAAACATCATGTACAGTTAAGAGAGGGATCCCAGGCAACCATCGATCACAAGCCTAGTAGAAAACTTAAATAAGAATCTAGCTGAACGCCTGTTTACTATCAATATCACAGAGAAATTATAGATAGAGAACGCAACACAGAATGGGTTAGGAGATTGCCAGCAGTCTTACGTGCCATGAACAATGAAGAATTTAAAGCAACAGGCCTTAAACCAGTAAACGCGATCAAATTTAAAAAAAAATAGCATTACTGAAGATGTGCAGGGGACTCAAAACTCTTCCCATTTGGACTAAAAGTAAGATACCTGTATGCCCCTGGAGAGGCAGAAGGTGATGTTAGAATTAGAGCCACAGATCCCATATGGAGCGTAGATGTATACGAAGTTGAAAGAAGTATGAAAACAACCCCTCCCGTGTATTATTTAAGAGAAACTCTTCTGCTAGCGGTGCTACTACGTCTAAAAAGCCTGCCCCTAAAAGATCCTTTGTTCGTGAAGAGCTGCAAGTTGTCCACCAAGCACAGTGGTTAAAAAAATAGTATTTGCTAAACTAATTTATTTTTTTGTTAAACTTATTATTTGGCCTATTTTGAGTTTAACCTGATCATGTGTTTGTTTTTCAATGGTCTGTTTAATTGCATCAGTGTCTACCTGTTGTGAAGTAAAAGTCTTTCTCACTCCTTTTGAAGTTCAGTTTTTTGCCGTCTATAATCCTCACCATCGGCCATAAGGTTCTGAAATTCTTCGTCCGTTATGTTTTCATCCTGTAATGATTTGCTTATTCTTAATCTTAATGAACAAAGTTTTGCTGATGCTAGGGCAACAATGGCAGTGTGCTTCTGTTCTGTAATTTAGGAGTTAATTTTTTTTTTAAACAGCACTTACAATCATAGACACGGCCCTAAACCCAAACCAAGACCCCCTAATGCTAAAGAGGCTGGCGCTCCAACCCAGTAGCTAAAACAGCAACACTAGACCCAGCACTTACACAAGCTACAGCTGAGGAGCCAGTAATTACTAAGAAAGAGTATTTAAAGCTTTAGCATATTTCTTTCTAGTAACCCTATACTTATCCAAGTCGCTTTCTATTTCCTTTTGAAGTTCAGTTATTTGCTTTAACCTAAACTGTTGAACCTCCATTTTTTTAAATTAAGATTATTTTTTAAATTAATCTTGTACATATCTTCTTATTAATCCTTCTGGCAGCACTTCACCAACAGAGTAAAACGCAATAAAATCAACAAACTTAATGAAAATAAAGTCGAGTACTGTTAGTTTGTCTTTATCAACATTCACAGTAACCTTGTCAGATGATAAGAAAGTGTTTATTTCATCCCCGTTTTTAGTAATAGCAATAACAAGCCTAAGAGGACCATCCAAGTTTCAGACGATAATTGTACTCCTCTTGCTAACACATGTTCTGGCAAACTAGAATTAGACTCCACAGGAGTAATTAATAAAACAAAAATCAAAGTAGCAGTGTTGGGCATTGTCGGTTTTGGGATAAATTCTAGGGTTACTGTGTCATCCCCCACTTCAACTAAGGACTTCTTTCTACTCAGCACATATTCACGCTTATATTTATCTATTGCATCTGCTTTTTCTGCTGTACGAGAGGAATCCCCTACGGACAGTGCCTGCGTATATGCAGGATCTGTTCAGAGGAGGAAACTTTCCATCAACGATGCAGTGACCTCAAGAAGAAGCTGCAGAGGCGAGGATACCCAGAGAAACTAATACAGGAGGCCATCACAAGAGAACAAACCCTCCAATACAAAATCAAGAAAAACAACGAGAGAGTTCCCTTCATAATAACCCACAACCCCTCTCATCCAGACATAGGAGGATGGCTCAAAGACATGATGCCCGACCTTCACAGAAGCCGTAGAATGCAGAAAGCCATGCCACATTCACCAATGGTAGGGGAAAGAAACTGTAACAATCTTAGGAAAATTCTGATGCCACCAAGCCACCACAAATCAGCACTCATAAACAAAATGACATATCACCAGGAGTATACAAGTGTACCGCCAGCAGATGTGTTCTTTGTCAGAAACATCTTCAAGAGACATTACATTCACAAGTGTTAGAACAGGGCAGACTTTCCACATCAGAGATGCTATGGGCTGCAAAAGGTCTAATCTAATTTACTTAGTGGACTGTGCTAGGTGTAAAGATGTTCAATATGTCAGAGAAACAAGCCAGACCCTGTCCAGGCGTTTCCCATGGCCACAGATCGACATTAAAAACAGACAACAAAACTCATAACATTAGAACCAAACACAGAGTGTTGGTAGGACTGATTTAACATGCAGGGAAACTTTAGTAGCCAAACATTTTCAAAGCAGTGGACATAGTGAGGAGGATCTCCGTGTCACTCCTATTGAACTGATGAAAACACTTGATACAGACAGAGAAGAACACGTGAAAGGTACTGGCGGCATAAGATTACGACAAACTACCCCAAGGGCCCTCAATGTCTGGGACTAGTGAATGTAGGGTACCACACTTCTTACTTACATGTAACAGACACATGCGCGCGTGCACGCACACACACACACACACACACACACACACACACCCCAAAACACACACACACACACACACACACACACACACACACACACAACACACACACACACAACACACATTTAGGCACACACACACACACACACACACACACACACACACACACACACACACACACACACACACACACACACACAACACACACACATTTAGGCACACACACACACACACACACACACACACACACACACACACACACACCACACACACACACACACACACACACACAGAGTCGCTCACAGGGGAGAGGCATAGGGATGGGAGATGTGAGAGAGAAGGGGGTGTGAGGGGGGGAGAGGCATAGGGATGGGAGATGTGAGAGAGAAGGGGGTGAGGGGTGGGGAGAGGCATAGGGATGGGAGATGTGAGAGAGAAGGGGGGGGGGGGAGGCATAGGGATGGGAGATGTGAGAGAGAAGGGGGGTGAGGGGTGGGGAGAGGCATAGGGATGTGAGATGTGAGAGAGAAGGGGGGTGAGGGGGGGAGAGGCATAGGATGGGAGATGTGAGAGAGAAGGGGGTGAGATGTGGGGAGAGGCATAGGGATGGGAGATGTGAGAGAGAAGGGGGGTGAGGGGTGGGGGGAGGCGAGGCATTAGGGATGGGAGATGTCAGAGAGAAGGGGGGTGAGGGGTGGGGGGAGGGGAATAGGGTAGGGAGATGTGAGAGAGGAAGGGGGGGGGGGGGGGGGGTTGGGAGAGGCATAGGGATGGGAGATGTGAGAGAGAAGGGGGTGAGGGGGGTGGGGGAGGGGGATAGGGATGGGAGATGTGAGAGAGAAGGGGGGTGAGGGGGGTGGGGAGAGGCATTGGGGATGGGAGATGTGAGAGAGAAGGGGGTGAGGGGTGGGGAGAGGCATAGGGGTAGGAGATGTGAGAGAGAAGGGGGGGTGAGGGGTGGGGAGAGGTTATAGGGATGGGAGATGTGAGAGAGAAGGGGGTGAGGGGTGGGGAGAGGCATAGGGATGGGAGATGTGAGAGAGAAGGGGGGTGAGGGCGTGGGGGGGGGGGAGAGGCATAGGGATGGGAGATGTGGGAGAAAAGGGGGCTGAGGGGTGGGGAGAGCCATAGGGACGTGAGATGTGAGAGAGAAGGTCGTGAGGGGTTGGGGGGAGAGGCATAGGGATGTGAGATGAGAGAGAAGGGGGTGAGGGGTGGGGGAGGACAGGCATAGGGACATGAGATGTGAGAAAGAAGGGGGTGAGGGGTGGGGGGAGAGGCATAGGGATGGGAGATGTGAGAGAGAAGGGGGTGAGGGGTGGGGGACGAGAGGCATAGGGATGGGAGATGTGAGAGAGAAGGGGGGGAGGGGAGGAGAGGCATAGGGATGGGGATGTGAGAGAGAATGGGGGGTGAGGGTGAAGAGAGGCAAAGGGATCGGAGATGTGAGAGAGAAGGGGGGTGAGGGGTGGGGAGAGGCATAGGGATGGGAGATGTGAGAGAGAAGGGGGGGGGAGAGCATAGGGATGGGAGATGTGAGAGAGAAGGGGGGTGAGGGGTGGGGAGAGGCATAGGGATGGGAGATGTGAGAAAGAAGGGGGTGAGGGGGGGGGGAGGCATAGGGATGGGAGATGTGAGAGAGAAGGGGGTGAGATGTGGGGAGAGGCATAGGGATGGGAAATGTGAGGGAGAAGGGGGGTGAGGGGTGGGGTAGGAGAGGCATAGGGATGCGAGATGTCAGAGAGAAGGGGGGTGAGGGGTGGGGGAGGGGAATAGGGTAGGGAGATGTGAGAGAGAAGGGGGGTGAGGGGTTGGGAGAGGCATAGGGATGGGAGATGTGAGAGAGAAGGGGGGTGAGGGGTGGGGGGAGGGGGATAGGGATGGGAGATGTGAGAGAGAAGGGGGGTGAGGGGTGGGGAGAGGCATTGGGATGGGAGATGTGTAGAGAGAAGGGGTGTGAGGGGTGCGGGAGAGGCATAGGGGTAGGAGATGTGAGAGAGAAGGGGGTGAGGGGGGAGATGAGGTATAGGGATGGAGATTTGAGAGACAAGGGGGTGAGGGGTGGGGAGAGGCATATGGATGGAGATGTGAGAGAGAAGGGGGTGAGGGGTGGGGGGGGGAGAGGCATAGGGATGGGAGATGTGAGAGAAAAGGGGGCTGAGGGGTGGGGAGAGCCATAGGGACGTGAGATGTGAGAGCGAAGGTCGTGAGGGGTGGAGGTAGAGGCATAGGATGGGAGATGAGAGAGAGAAGCGGGGTGGAGGGGTGGGGGAGGACAGGCATAGGGATGGGAGATGTGAGAGAGAAGGGGGAGAGGGGTGGGGGAGAGGCTAGGGATGGAATATGTGAGAGAGAAGGCGGTGAGGGGTGGGGGACGAGAGGCATAGGGATGGGTGATGTGAGAGAGAAGGGGGGTGAGGGGGGAGGGGCATAGGGATTGGAGATGTGAGAGAGAAGGGTGTGGTGACTGGTGGGGAGAGGCATAGGGATGGGAGATGTGAGGAGAAGGGGGGTGAGGGGTGGGGAGAGGCATAGGGATGGGAGATGTGAGAGAGAGGGGGTGAGGGGTGGGGAGAGGCATAGGGATGGAGGTGTGAGAAAGAAGGGGGTGTGGGGTGGGGGAGGAGAGGCAAAGGGATGGGAGATGTGAGAGAGAAGGGGGGTGAGGGTGGGGGTGTGAGGAGAGGCATAGGGATGGGAGATGTGAGAGAGAAGGGGGGGTGAGGGGTGGGAGTGGGGGAGGCATAGTGATGGGAGATGTGAGAGAGAAGTGGGGTGAGGGGTGGGGAGAGGCATAGGGATGGGAGATTTGAGAGAGAAGGGGGGGGGGGTGGGGGGGAGAGCCATAAGGACGTGAGATGTGAAAGAGAATGGGGGTGAGGGGTGGGGAGAGGCATAGGGATGGGAGATGTGAGAGAGAAGGGGTGTGAGGGGTGGGGGTGGAGAGGCACAGGGATGGGAGATGTGAGAGAGAAGGGGCTGAGGGGTGGGGAGAGGCATAGGGATGGGAGATGTGAGAGAGTAGGGGGTGAGGGGTGGGGGAGGAGAGGCATAGGGATGTGAGATGTGAGACAGAAGGGGGGTGAGGGGTGGGGGTGGAAAGGCACAGGGATGGGAGATGTGAGAGAGAAGGGTGGGGAGAGGCATAGGTATGGGAGATGTGAGAGAGAAGGGGGTGAGGGGTGGGGAGAGGCATAGGGATGGGAGATGTGAGAGAGAAGGGTGGGGAGAGGCATAGGTATGGGAGATGTGAGAGAGAGGGGGGGTGAGGGGTGGGGAGAGGCCATAGGGATGGGAGATGTGAGAGAGAAGGGGTGTGAGGGGTGGGGAGAGGCATAGGGATGGGAGATGTGAGAGAGAAGGGGGGTGAGGGGTGGGGGCGGAGAGGCATAGGGATGGGAGATTGTGAGAGAAAGGGGAGGTGAGTGGTGGGGGGAGAGGCATAGGGATGGGAGATGTGAGAGAGAGGGGGGGGGGTGAGGGGTGGGGAGAGGCATAGGGATGGGAGATGTGAGAGAGTAGGGGGGTGAGGGGTGGGGGTGGGGAGAGGCATAGGGATGGGAGATGTGAGAGAGAAGGGGGGTGAGGGGTGGGGGTGGGGAGAGCATAGGGATGGGAGATTTGAGAGATAAGGGGGGGTGGGGGGGAGCCATAAGGACGTGAGATGTGAGAGAGAAGGGGGGGTGGGGGGTGGAGAGAGGCATAAGGATGGGAGATGTGAGAGAAAAGGATGTGAGGGGTGGGGGAGGAGAGGCATAGGGTGGGAGATATGAGAAAGAAGGGGGGTGAGGGGTGGGGGAGGCATAGGGATGGGAGATGTGAGAGAGAAGGGAGTGATGGGTGGGGAGGGCATAGGGATGGGAGATGTGAGAGAGAAGGGGGGTGAGGGGTGGGGGACGAGAGGCATAGGGATGGGAGATGTGAGAGAGTAGGGGGGTGTGAGTGGTGGGGGAGGAGAGGCATAGGGATGGGAGATGTGAGAGAGAAGGGGGGGTGAGGGGTGGGGGGGAGAGGCATAGGGATGGGAGATGTGAGAGAGAAGTGGGAGTGAGGTGGTGGGGGCGGAGAGGCATAGGGATGGGAGATGTGAGAGAAAAGGGGGGTGAGTGGTGGGGGGGAGAGGCATATAGGGATGGGAGATGTGAGAGAGAAGGGGGGGGTGAGTGGTGGGGGGAGAGGCATAGGGATGGGAGATGTGAGAGAGAAGGATGTGAGGGGTGGGGGAGGAGAGGCATAGGGATGGGAAGATGTGAGAGAGAAGGATGTGGGGGTGGGGGAGGAGGAGGCATAGGGATGGGAGATGTGAGAGAGAAGGATGTGAGGGGTGGGGGAGGAGAGGCATAGGGATAGGAGATGTGAGAGAGAAGGGGGGTGAGGGGTGGGGGAGAGGCATAGGGATGGGGAGATGTGAGAGAGAAGGGGTGTGAGGGGTGGGGGACGAGAGGAATAGGGATGGGAGATGTGAGAGAGAAGGGGGGTGAGTGGTGGGGGGGAGAGGCGTTGTGTGTGTGTGTGTGTGTGTGTGTGTGTGTGTGTGTGTGTGTGTGTGTGTGTGTGTGTGTGTGTGATGTGTGTGTGTGTGTGCGCGTGCGTGCGTGCGTGCGTGTGTCTGTTTCTTTGTGTATGTGTGTGTGAATGGGATACCATTTTCAGATACACACACAGTGTACTTTGCTCTCTCTCTCTCTCTCTCTTCTCTCTTCTCTCTCTCTCCTCTCTCTCTTCTCTTCTCTCTCTCTCTCTCTCTCTCCTCTCTTCTCTTTCCCTTTCTTCTC
>JAFLJL010002453.1:10000-25983 GCA_018398815.1 Conus ventricosus | reverse complement strand
AATGTTTAGAAAGAGTCTCGCAAACTGCAACTCTTCGTTATGTCCATGTGAATCATAGCCTCCTGCGCTGTATTGCACATAGCCTCTGCCGCTGTTATTGCACATTGCCTCTGCCGCTGTTATTGCACATAGCTCTGCCGCTTATTGACTAGCCTCTGCCGCTGTTATTGCAATAGCTCCTGCGCTGTTATTGCACATAGCTCCTGCCGCTGTTATTGCACAGAAGTGTGAGATTCATAGCTCCTGCCGCTGTTATTGCACAGAAGTGTGGATTCATAGCCTCCTGCCGCTGTTATTGCACATAGCCTCTGCCTGTTATTGCACAGAAGTGTGAGATTCATTGCCTCCTGCCGCTGTTATTGCACATAGCCTCCTGCCGCTGTTATTGCACAGAAGTGTGAGATTCATAGCCTCCTGCCGCTGTTATTGCACATAGCCTCCTGCCGCTGTTATTGCACATAGCCTCCTGCCGCTGTTATTGCACAGAAGTGTGAGATTCATAGCCTCCTGCCGCTGTTATTGCACAGAAGTGTGAGATTCATAGCCTCCTGCCGCTGTTATTGCACATAGCCTCCTGCCGCTGTTATTGCACAGAAGTGTGAGATTCTTTAGCCTCCTGCCGCTGTTATTGCACATAGCCTCCTGCCGCTGTTATTGCACAGAAGTGTGAGATTCATAGCCTCCTGCCGCTGTTATTGCACAGAAGTGTGAGATTCATAGCCTCCTGCGCTGTTATTGCACAGAAGTGTGAGATTCATAGCCTCCTGCCGCTGTTATTGCACAGAAGTTGGCCAGTCGAAAATTGTTGAGTTTTACGTCCTCACAGCGAAAGCTTTTAGGGACATGTCTTTCATTCACGGTTTTTAGGCCAGTCTCAAACTGAAGTTTTAAATATACTGACTTCCATAAAAAACGCGAAAGCAAAACAAGCTGAAGGTTAGGGGCGAATTTTATTGGTCACAATTGTACAGAGTGGAAGCGAGAATTCAACGTGATTTGATTCATTACACCGGTAATGTGTGAAAATGTCATCAGCAATATGTCTTTGTGTGGAAAATCCAAGGTCACGTGACAAACCAGCTTGAAGTCCTAATACCGTGTGTGGCCACCATTTGCATGGACAACTGCTTGACACCTGCGGCTCATTGAGTGGACCAGGTGGTTGATGCGTCCCCTTGGCACACCAGCCCACACATGGACGATGGCCTGGTGAAGTTGAGCCGCTGTTGCTGGTCGTGGACGCAGGAGGTCCAACCTTTCTGCCAAGTTCATCCCAAAAATGTTCTATTGGGTTTAAATCGGGACTGAGGGCTGGCCAGGGCAACACATTGACGTTGTTATGCTGAAGAAATTGCTGGGTGGCCCTGGCTGTGTGTGGTCTTGCATTGTCCTGTTGGAATGTCCAGTTTGGGTGTTGCGCAAAAAAAGGAACGACATGGGGTCTGAGCACCTGGTGGATGTAGCGCTGTGCATTGACACCTGTCCGCGACCAGGGACCAATGTTCTGAAAGATGACTGGTCCTATGGCGTGGTTAATGCCAATTGCACCCCATATCATAACGTTCGGGCTTCCCCAGGGGTTCCGCTCTACCACACAGGAGTCAGCATAGCGTTCACCAGGTCGACGCCATATTCTGACCGACCGTCAGCCATGTCAATACAAAACGGCTTCATCTGAGAACAGTATGCGTCCCCACTGCTGCCTGCGCCAGTTGATTCGGGCTTGTGCCCACTGCAGCCTGTCCTGCCGGTGTCTTGGTGTCAGTACCGGACCTCTGTGAGGACGCCTACATGCCAGCTCGTTCTCTTGAAGACGCACCGCACAGTGTTGAGGCTGATTCGTTGCTGAAGATTCCCAGGCACCTGTCGAGCAGTGTTCGCGGCTGTTTGCCGCCTGTCCCGCAGATGGGTTCGAACAAAATGGCGATCCTCTCTTGGTGTGGTGCCCCGAGGACGGCCTGGCCGGGGACGATCATCAGTGGTACCAGTGACTCGCATGCGGTGCTGCAGACGATAGATGGTTGAGATGTGGACGTTAAAGATGTTGGCGACCTGCTGGCATCCACACCAGCCTCCAGATGGCTAGGGCACGATTGCGTTCCTCTGCTCGTAGTCTTGGCATCTCTTTAGCGCTCAGACGGCAAGTCGTTATCTGAACCTTGTAGCGCGGCTTTATAAAGGCTGCATGCCTGGTACTTGTCGCTGGTTTAACTTTGCTCTGCATAGTGTGCACGTGCCTCACATGCAGCAACCAGTTTGCCATTTTTGTTGACCCTCCAATGCCGCGAATGATGTGTTGCTCACACAATTTTTTTCACTGCACGCGAGTCTTGGACCCAAACAACTTGCCACAATGGTTCAATATTGTATATTCACCCTTTTCACCCGAAAAATAGCCTTTCAATTTTTCGCGTTTTTTTTATGGAAGTCAGTATATGTGTTCCGCGCATTTTTCCGATTTGCGCTATCTTAAGATTGCGCAGCGCGTTTTTACGATCCTTAAATTGCGCACCGATCTTAAGATCGCGCAAGGTGCTGGTGGACCAGTTTGGCCCCTATTACAATGTGTCATGAGTCGGCCGAATGTTCTCGAGCATTTAGGCAAATTAAGGGTAGCAGCGCGCGCGTGTGTGTGTGTGTGTGTGTGTGTGTGTGTGTGTGTGTGTGTGTGTGTGTGTGTGTGTGTGAGTGTGTGCGTGAGTGTGTGTGCGCGCGCGTACATGTGTGTGTGTGTGTGTGTGTGTGTGTGTGTGGTGTGTGTGTGTGTGTGAGTGTGTGCGCGCGCGCGTACGTGTGTGTGTGTGTGTGTGTGTGTGTGTGTGTGTGTGTGTGTAGTGTGTGTGTGTGTGTGTGTGTGTGTGTGTGTGTGTGTGTGTGTGTGTGGTGTGTGTGTGTGTGTGTGTGTGTGTGTGTGTGTGTGTGTGTGTGTGTGCGTGAGTGTGTGTGCGCGCGCGTACATGTGTGTGTGTGTGTGTGTGTGTGTGTGTGTGTGTGTGAGTGTGTGTGTGAGTGTGTGCGCGCGCGTACGTGTGTGTGTGTGTGTGTGTGTGTGTGTGTGTGTGTGTGTGTGTGAGTGTGGTGTGTGTGTGTGTGTGTGTGTGTATGTGTGTGTGTGTGTGTATGTGTGTGTGTTGTGTGTGTGTGTGTGTGTGTGTGTGTGTGTGTGAGTGTGTGCGTGAGTGTGTGTGCGCGCGCGCATGTGTGTGTGTGTGTGTGTGTGTGTGTGTGTGTGTGTGTGTGTGTGAGTGTGTGTGTGAGTGTGTGCGCGCGCGCGTACGTGTGTGTGTGTGTGTGTGTGTGTGTGTGTGTGTGTGTGTGTGTGAGTGTGTGTGTGAGTGTGTGCGCGCGCGCGTACGTGTGTGTGTGTGTGTGTGTGTGTGTGTGTGTGTGAGTGTGTGTGTGAGTGTGTGCGCGTGCGCGTACGTGTGTGTGTGTGTGTGTGTGTGTGTGTGTGTGTGTGTGTGTGTTGTGTGTGTGTGTTTGTATGTGTGTGTGTGTGTGTGTGTGTGTGTGTGTGTGTGTGCGTGTGTATATGTGTGTGTGTGTGTGTGTTGTGTGTGTGTGTGTGTGTGTGTGAGGTGTGGTGTGTGTGTGTGTGTGTGTGTGTGTGTGTGTGTGTGAGTGTGTTTCGTGAGTGTGTGTGCGCGCGCGCGTACATGTGTGTGTGTGTGTGTGTGTGTGTGTGTGTGTGTGTGTGTGTGTGTGCTGGTGCTGGTGGACCAGTTTTGGCCCCTATTACAATGTGTCATGAGTCGGCCGAATGTTCTCGAGCATTTAGGCAAATTAAGGGTAGTTGTATAGAAAATCAATCATGTAAATATTATGTATACAATAAAAACAACAACTAAGACATCTTTTTGAAAAATCATTACTTTTGTTCAATTCTTCAAGTCAATGAAGAGGATTACAGTATAACAATCAAATTCGGACTCTCACTGTGAGCCTGTATCACTCTTCAGTCAGTAGTGAACCTGAAAAGAAAGAGAAGAATTGAAAATGAAGTGATCATGAGAAGACCACCAAAACAACCCCCCCCCCCCCTCCCCCCACACCCAAGAAGCAGTGATGCGATGAGCCCTCAACTGCACACACCCCACCCCCCCAACATACATAGTACTAATATTCCCAAAATCGAGCAGTGAGCCTTGAGTGAGCCCGTCATTATTGAACTTATTACCACGTCAGCATGCCATAGGTACTAACGAGTGTTGCGAAGAATTCGTCAGGCCATACGTTGAACGTCAGGCCAGTTTGAACGTCGTCATTTTATACCATCTGAAGACTGCGCAGCATCATTAAAATGCGCAAGACAACCCTTGCGCGATCTTAAGATCGGTGCGCAATTTAAGGATCGTAAAAACGCGCTGCGCAATCTTAAGATAGCGCAAATCGGAAAAATGCGCGGAACATAATGTACTCCAGTCGATCCGTTTTACGTTTACCTCCCTTTCTTCCTTGCTTCTTCCGTCTGTATAGTGACCAGTCACAGCTGACTGTTGTGTCACATTGGTGAGTGCTGCAGAAACACTGCGCAGCTGGTCAGACTAGTCACCAGACGTCTGTGCCATCGTAAGAAAAGCGACTGGACGTGATGATAACTCTGAGTGCATTCTATTGTAAGCTGCATTCGTTCTGCCATTCTTTGCTGTAGTCTGAAAACATTAATTGTCAATCATGCTAGCAACTTTGGGTGGAGATCGTGACGTTGTATTACTGGTGAGGTCATCGACTTCTAATGCTGTGTTGTTTTTAATGTTGTTAAATATGGAGATGGCCGACTATCCATGACGGTATTGTCATGACGCCTTCCATTCTGCCCCCCCACTGAAGAAAGTCGGCTATTTAAAGTATTTATGGATTCACAGATTTTATGTATTTTTTTTTAAGGGAAGGAAAAGAGGGAGTAAAAAAAAAGTTTGTTTTGAAGAGCCTGCAAATACAAGGGAAAGGAGCTTTTGGTAATTTGTATATTACTTCCTTGCCTCACCCCCCCCTCTCTCTCTCTCTGCACTCTCCTCTCTTTGTTGGGTACAATCAAAAGGTCATCTTGCCAATCTGTATTTGGAACGTAAAAAAGTATTAACTTTTCCTTATGCCATGTTTGGGTCTCAGCTGTTATTACGAAAGTGGTGTTTAGTCATTAAAACGATCTCGGCGTTGATGATAGATATCCGTTCTGCGAACAAAATGATCTGACTAAAAGCCCGCCACTGTGCGTTGGCCATGAAACGAGATTCCGCGACTCTGTAGGAAGTTCGCCAGAAGCTTAGTGTAAGTACTGTGAATTTTTCACGGACCGGAGTCAAGGCTTGGGACGCTCCATCACATGTAGTTAGTAATATGAATCAATGCTCCACCATGCCATATCTTCTTAAAAGGAAGGATATTCATGGGGCGTGACTAGTTAGCGGGCGTCCCTGCCAACTAATTGTGAGTATGGACTCCTGTTAAAGAAACAAGGGTGGTCATTGGCGTGAAAGTGACCACTGAGAGATAGGTTTAACAAGGGTTGGTAAGGTGCGGTCATGTCGTTTTGAACCACTGAGTATGCACTCACTAGGAGGAAGGTGGAAAGAATCAGTTTTAACCAGCAGATGGCCCCAGGAGACTCGATTCCTGTTGGTCGTGAGTCCTCTTGCTGGACCAGTCATTACCAGGTGAGCAACATAGATAGTTGGGAAGCTACAGGGTGGGAAACTTTAAAGAAAAGAGGAAGAAAGAATTCATATGTTGAAATAAGAAGTAGAGGTTATTTACACGATCTCGTATTCGTGTTTCAGCCCTTCCACCCTTCACCTTTTACTCATCATCCATTTCAACCCGTTGAGTGTGCGTTGAAGATGGCCATGGTGTGGGGGAACACACCGGTAGTTCAGCCCCTACAGTAAAGACTCCAGGGAGAGGAGTCGGCGGATACTCGTATCTCTCCAGGGTCAGGAGAGTCGTGGGAGCGGAAGTCGGAACTCGTCACTTCTCCAGGGACAGGAGAAGGCGGAAGAGAGTTGGAAATCCTATCTCAGTGACGGGAGATTGAAAGGGGTGATACGTGTTGTGAGAGACAGGAAGCTCGACCATATGAAGTCTGGTGTTTGATCGCAGGTGTGCATCAGTGAGTACGGAATTATTTATTTCCTGGTCTGGATTTTGGGGCCAATGTTGTGGTGAAGGGCCCGTGATTTATGAGTCTTGCGTGGTTAGTTGCCTCTCTGTGCGAAAGAGAGCTATATATAAAATCTGTTTAGAATTGTTGGATGTGATTTAGTAAAGTGGTTTTCCCTGAAGGAGAGGGGGAGGAGAAGAAAAACATTCGGTAGTGGACTTCCCTTTTGGTGATTGGAAAGATTGCGCGTGTGCGTATGGAGTAAATGCTGTCATGAATGCATATGTGCAAAGTGACAGTGTGCAGTGGTGACCCACGATCTTGGGCCAGCTAGCTCGCCATAGCTGCCGTTGTTTCCCTGCCCCTTAAAAAAAAAAAAAGATTTTGATTTGTACCCTCAAGGGTTTGAGGGAAGGGAGAAAAAAGAGGAAAGATTTGTGTTTATACCCTCGGGGGCCTGAAAAAAAGATTCTATGTGTACCTCAAGGGTTTGTGGGAGGGAAATAAATGTACAAAGATTTTGATTTGTTACCCCTAAGGGTTTGTGGGAAAGGGAAAAAAAAGAATGATTTAATTTATTTATTGTGTATAATATTTGCAATTTGTTTTTTTGGTTCTTAATTTCTATTGGTGTGTTTTCAGGGTGTTGAGATTTCTTTTGGTTGCTCTACTCCGTAAGGTTTTTTTTTTGGTAGGTTTCTTTTTGACCCTTCCCCCCCTCAGGCGATAGCCTCAACCTCCTCTTGTCTCGGACCGGGCAGGCTAAGGGGGCAGGCGTTGAGGAGTCCGCGGTCCTTCCCCTTGGTATTGATTTTGTTGTGTCCCTTCCCTGGACGGATAGCCCCAACCTCTTCCTGCGTTTTGCAGGGGGGCCATGGCGTTGGGGAGTCGGTAGTCCTGCCCTTCTCGTAAATATCTATTTTCTTTCCTTTCCTATCGTTTCATTTGATTTTCCCCTTGCCCTCAGATAGTGTGGGATTGACTTCACCTCCGTCACCAAATTGTGTAGGTGGTGGAGTTTGTGAGTTGATTTAAACCGCTCAGCCTATAAACATCTTTATCTTTTGATTATTTTTTTTTTCTGTGTTGTGGTGCGAGATTTTCTTTGAGTTGGGTGAATGTGCATTTATTTATGGATTGTTAATCATTTTGTATTATTACTGTTGTGTTGTGTATATTGTGAGCGATTTGTTTTCAGTCTCCGTTTCACGGGAAGAAAAAAAAAACCACTAGGTGCTGTCTACGGGTTTCTTTTGCTGTTCTTGATTTCGGCTCACTATTCCGGATCCTGCCGTATCCTTTCATTTCCTTTTCACCCCCTTTTTCTAACCTCTTAAAACCTTCTCATAAATTAAGCTCCTATCTTGTGTTCTTTTAACAGTTTATCTTTTAGGTACGGATTTCACTAGTTTGTGTTCTTCCCCCTCTTTTTAATGTTTGTGCTTCCATTTGTTTGTAAATTTATATTCATTTATCGTATAATGGCGATACAGTTGTTTTGTACATTCATTGAAATTAAGTTAAGAAAGAAAGACTGACACAAGAAATTTAAGAACTAAAAACTTTATAAAGATTTAATTTTCAGAAAACTTTATTGTGTTTTTTTCCTTTCTTAGGAAAAACCGATTAGCATTGAACTTCAATTTTTTTAAAAATTCCAAAATTGGATAGCAGTTTGCAATATTACTTTTGGGATAATAAATACATTCCTTGTGGTTCCTTATCTACATTTGTGTAGTAAGCTGTTTTATGTTTACACAGGAAATGGATTCTTTTTTTGGATATATTATACTTACGTTTTGGAAATACATATAAACGCCATCATATTTCGCCTTATTTTTTTTCATACTTAGAGATTGTTTTGTGTTTTATAGTCTGTTGACGTTTCATTATGGATGTTTTTGATAAATTTGTTCAACAAGCGGGAACGCTTGGGTTTTGATGGAGAAACTTACCAACTATGTGCAACAATGCATAGATAGGGAGTAGGCTAAGAGTGAGTGAAAAAATAAAAGGAAACTAGAAAGTGAAGAAATCTAAGGGAAACTAGAGTTAGCAAGAAAAAAGACTAAGAGGGAAGTTGAAGAAAGTAGAGTAAGAGGGATGCTGAAGAAAAAAGAATACAGAGGGAGCTAAATCGAAGAAAAAAACTACAGATGGAAGCTCGAAGTTGAAGAAAATAAAATACAGAGGAAGCTGAAGAAAAAAGATTACAGAGGGAGGCTTTTGCTGATAGAACGTCAATTTAAGTTGAGGCAGTTTGTATAGAGACTGATGCTGAAATTAGAAGAATTCTAGGCATCGAGAGAACCTCCCCCAGTCGGTTCCGCAAGCGGCCCAACGAAAACGCATTTTTAAAAGTTACCGCCCTTCGGGAAAAAAAACGGATACTTTGATTTTTTTCTTTTCCGTTTTAAAAGTCACGCAAGTTTTGGGGTTTGCCAAAGGAAAGGGGAATTGTTTATTGCTCGTTGTTTAAGGGAGCGCTTGACACTGTCCAACCTCCGGCGAAAAAAAAATTTAACTTGGGATCATTGAAGAAGAACTCCTAAAGAATTTAAATGTTCTGCTGATCGTTTTCAGAACGTTTCCGTTCGGCCCCCCTGACAAAGGGAATCTTTTTCCGTCGTTTCAATTCGTTGGTCTTGTTTGATCGTGGTCGATTTATCTAAGACGAACAAAACTTTTAATCACTGCGAGATTCCTTCTTGGAAAAAATTTTTTCCCAGAGCGTGGGCAAAGATCTGGCCATTTTCCTTTTAAAGAAAGGAAATTTTGAAAAGTTGAGGAATGTTTCAGATGGTTGACAGTATTGTATCGCTCACCCTTAAGGGCGTGGCTAGGAAAGGAAAATTTTTCAATTTTTTGAGTCTCATGCGTTTGTTTTCCCCATAGGAAGGGATTTTAAGGAAAGGAAATCGGGGGTTTTTCTGAGTCCAAGGATATACCTACCCTAGGAACGGACAGGGATTTTTTCCCGGGGTTCGAGTGACTTTCGCAGTCCCATACTCGCCGCGGAAAGACCGTTGCCCCTCGCAAAGTTCCGAGTCGTGGAAACGACCCCATAACCTTTGGGCCAGTTGGGGACAGAACCAAAGTTCACAAAATCAGTGTGCCGATCAGACAATGCGATGTTTTATTGCGTTTTTGCAATTTCCCATTGAAAAGGAAATTTGCCCTTTCAAACCAAATGATTCAAAAACCCGCATTATTTCCCCACGATTGTGAAGAAAGCCTTGTTTTGGCACCCTCAAGCGTTGGGGGGAGGTGTTAGAAAACGGAGCCATCATGGTTTGCGGCTTCGGTTTTGGGAGACACTGGGTGCACCACTGCGGTGTACAAAAATCTTTCGTGCTTCAAAACAGTATTTTAACCTGTCCAAAAGTGTAGGTCTTTTGGAGGCAAGTTGAAATTTTTCCGTGGCGAAATTTTTTCATCGAAAACCCACATGGATTTCTTACCCCCTTGTTTTTGATAACCCAGTCTGCGATGATCTTGGGCATTTGCCAGGGTGCTACGTACTGGGGGTGTGGAGGATCGTTTTTCCCTTTTTGTGAGTCCAATCAAAAATAGAGCGGGAAAGGCTACAAAGCTGCTAAAAGTCCAAAACGGTGAACTCCGTTTTCCCCCGGATAATTAAAAGAAATGCAGGGAAAAACGAGACGCTGACAAAAATACTTTCTACTGCAAAACAGATGTCACGAAAACCAAAGGAAAAACAGTCGTGATAGAAAAACGGTGTAAAAGGTCTTTGAGACAAAAAAGAAAAGGCATTTCCTTCTGTAGGGTTTAAAGTTTGTACTACTTCTGATAAACAAAAAGCTTTTTTTTTATGTGGAAGGGTCCTTTTCAGGTGGCGAAAAACTTTCTGCAGTTAATTAAAAGATCAAAAGGAAACCCCTGAGAAGGTATTCATGTGAACTGTTGAAAAGTATGTTAAAATTACAAATGTTGCCTAACCAGTCAGTTGAGTGGATATGTCCTATGTCAAAAATGAGGGAAAACAGACGGTATTATCGTGATGATTTGTACCCAATGTAACGTACAGGGACAGATAAAAGGTTGTGAAAACGCAAATGTAGGGTTTTTACATTACCGGCAGAGTGTTGTACCCCTTTACTCTGTCATCAAGGTGAACCCATTTGTGTGATTTTGTCGAATGATTTGTCTTAAGTAAAAACAGAACAGTCAAAGAAATTTGAAAACTTTCGGATGTGTTGCAATACCCGGGGTACAGGGAGGGGATTAAACCCCATTTTTTTCTTTAACACTGAAATCCATGCCACCGGACCATACCCCTTCCGTTTGCAAAAAAAGGTTGTCGAGAGAGAAATCAAAGTGTGCGGTTTTAAAGGTCATAAAACCTTTTCGTCTCCGTACAGCTCCCCAGTTGTTGGGGGACAAACCTATGGTGGGTGCGTTTGGGGCTGATTACAGAAAGTAAATAAGATCCTGTGTTCGTTGCCGAGCCTATCCCAGACATTAAAGAATTTCTGTGCAGCCTCAGAGGGAAATTATTTTGTGAAGTGCTTGACTAAAGGTATGGCGATTAAAATGGCTGAATTGAAAAGGGAAAAGACACTTTAAAAACCCCTTTTGGTCTTTTCCAAGGGGAACGAAAATGCCATTGGGTTTTGCAAAATGCCCCAGCTTTTTTTGCTAGAATGATGCGAGCCCTGAAACCCATAATGGGTGCGTCAGTTTTTTGACGATATTTTGTTGGCTGCAAGTCATGGAGGACCCCCTTTTTAAATTGCGAGCGTTTTTTCCGACTCGATTTTTGGTTTGACTGGAGCCTCCAAAATTTTTGTGATTTTAAAAACTCTCGAGTTTTTGGGTCACACTTTTTCAGGGGAAAAATGATCCCAGAGGGAAAGAAAGTAA
Organism: Conus ventricosus; assembly: GCA_018398815.1. Lineage (NCBI taxonomy): Eukaryota > Metazoa > Mollusca > Gastropoda > Neogastropoda > Conidae > Conus > Conus ventricosus. The sequence goes on along the minus strand of JAFLJL010002453.1, from coordinate 14,999 downwards.
AAAAGTTTTTTTACTTAAACCACTAAAAAGAAACAGATCGGGGCACCATGGGATTGTTGTTTTACTATAGCGAAATGTACCCCACTTTGCCCCTGACGGCCCCTTTGCTGAAGACAAAGGGACAAAGAAAAAAGTTTTGTGTGGTTGATGAGTGCCAAAAGGTTTTGGAGTGGTTCAAAACACCCTAAAACTCTTTCCCCTGTTCTGTTGTTACCTCCCTCCAAAGACTTTTTTTGAGAACCGATGCCAGTTCAAAGGAATGGGGGGGGGTACTTTTGCGGGGAAAAAAAGTCTTTGTTACATCCCTGCAATACCGAAAGGGTTCTAAAGAACGGAGAAATATCCACTTTGGGAAGGGAGTGCTTGGCTATTGTTGGGCATGTGGAATTCGCCCCGGTTCTTGAATGGAAAAAGTTTCGGTTAAGACTGACCACAGGCCCTTTGACTTTTTGAAATCGTCAAAAACTGAAACAGAGATTTTAAGGGGGCTTTGGCATTGAAAAAATTCCAATTTCCATTAAAAAGTCCCTGGAACACAAAATGTCAGGGGAAATTTATTGTCAGTTATAAACATTCATGGACAAATGTAACTGTTTAAAGGGGAAAAAAATTCCTTTTTTTGTCTTTCTTAATGATTACGGTGTATCCATTTGACGGCTTGATGTCTGATTTTTTAAATCAAGTGGTATTTTGCTTAATTTGCTTGTTAAAAGTGACTATTTTTTAAAGCAAAAAATTGATGTTATGTATTCTTTTCTATTCTTTGCTTTATTCTTTGAAAAGAATGAAAAAATCATAGTACTATTTAAGTTACTTGCTTGTGAAGATGAATTATATGTAGTGGATGAGAAAATAAACCCCTTTGAAAAGTATATACAATGTTTTTATTGTGCAATGAGACAAACCAATTGTTTTTCATTTGTCAATGTACAATGGAAAACATGTGATTTTCAAGGACTAAACTTATAGGGGGGGGGGGGGGGGGGGAAAAATATGTTTAAACTAGTTTATTTTGTTTAATGTTATTGAGAAAACATTTTCATTGGAAAAAATTCTATTTTCATGAGGGTTTAACCCTATGTGTGAGCAAAGATCAAGGGGGAATTTTTTGCTTCACTCTTTGATGAACACAATTTTTACTTTGAATTGTTTTTCCCTAATTGTTTTATCCATGTAATTTGTGAAATGTATTTTGGAAGTTGGGGATCAATTATGAATTTTTTTTTTTTTTTTAAAAATGAAAGTTTGAAATATGTATTTATGGTGGTCATGATGATTGATTCTATAGGTTTATTATTAAAATTTGGTGAATCGTGTGATGGTTACACATTTTTAAAACATGACGAAATGTGTTTTTTAAATGAAAATTGTATATCCTTTAAAAAAAAAAAATTTTCTGGAAAAAAATTTTTTCATCCGGATGGGGGGTGTCATGGAACTGCCTCACTCAGGCGTGACGCTCCATCACATGTATTGTAAATGAATCTTTCCCCCGCCACTATAAAAAAAGGGAAAGGTTTTCATGTGGCTTGACTGTGTGGGGCGTCCCAAATAATTGTGGTAGATCAGTAAAGAAACGGGTGGTCATTGGGGGAAAGTGCCCCCGAGAGATAGTTTAACAAGGGTTGGGAAGGGGCTGGTCATGTGTTTTTAACCGGTTGCATCACTAGGAGGAAGGAGGAAAGAATCGGGTTTTTAAAACCCGCAGATGGCCTAGAGATGAACCCCGTCAGGCGTTGGTCCTCTTGTGACCAGATTACCAGGGAGCCATAGATGTTGGGGAAAACTAAGGGGGGAACTTTAAAGAAAAGAAAGAAAGAAATTTATATGTTGAATTAAGAAACGGTTACTACCGAAAATTATTCGTGTTTTTGCCCTTCCCCTTCACCTTTTATCTTCACCTTTCAACCCCTGGGTGGTTGAAGATGGCCTGGTGTGGGGAACACACCCGGGGTTCGCCCCCACCAGAAAGCTCCAGGGGAGGAGTCGGGAAATGAATCTCCGGGTCAGGAGAAGTCGAGGGAGGGTGGAAAAGTACTTCTCCGGGGCAGGAAAGGCGAGGAAGAGAAGTTGGAAATCCTTCTCCCCGTGGGGAGAATTGAAAAAGGGGGGGATAATGTCTGTGAGAGAGGAAAGCACGACCAATGAAGTTGGGTTTGGCAGGTGTGGAACATGGTACTGGGAATTATTTTTTCCCGGTCTGGATTTTGTGGGCCCAAAGTTGGTGAAGGGGCCCTGACTTTTAAGTCTTGCGTGGTTGTTTCCCCCTCATGGAAAAAGGGGCTTTATTAAAATTGTTTATAAAATTTTTGGATGTGATTCAGAAAGTGTTTTTCCTGAAGGGAGGGGGAGAAGAAAAACTTTTTGGGAGGGGCCCTTTTTGGGTTTTTGGGAAAAATTGCGTGTGCGTATGGAGTAAAGCTGTCTGAATGCATTGTGCAAAGTGACGTGTGCTGTGGGGCCACGTTTCTGTTCGGTGCTCATGGGAGGTGTCTGTCTTTATTTGTAGTCGATACACCTTAGCGTGACAATAAATTTTCACTCCAAAAACGGTTTTAATTGAAATATATTTTTTTTTTTGCACCTTTCCTTGAACAAAATTAAAGGTGCCAGCAAAAGTAAGGGATGGATTTACGCCCGTACGTGGAAATAATACTAAAAACCCTGTCCAGTCACGTACCATGGTGACAAGCGTTTTGATACATCAAAATCCACCAATGGGGAAAATCAAAAGTTGATGAAACCCCATAAAAGCAGAACCTGTTTAAAAAACCCCTTAACAGGGGAATCCAAAAGCCAAAGGACAAAATCACTTGTTACAATGAAACACAGGATCTTTTCAAACCAAATCAATGCAACGAAGTGAGACCTTTTTTGTTGGTTTTATCTACTTTTGAAACCGGCTGACAAGTCAGCCCAAAAAAATAAATAACCGATTAAAATATACACACACACACAACCCACAAACGCAAGACACCTTAAACAGCAAATGTGAATTCATGTACTTCATTTTGTTTTGAAACAAATTCTTTTTTTCAAAGCATTTGCCTGAAAAAAACACTTGAATTCCCGTCCCTGGGTAAATTTGGGTTTTATTTTTAAATATTTAAAATTTTTCCAATAATACACAGAGAGGGAAAAGAAAGAGGTTTAAAAGGATGAGAGGAATTTAAACCTGCAATATCAGTCTATAAAAACTTAAACTCTTCCAATGCAACACAAGTGGGAAAAGGAAAAGAGGTAGAAAAAAGGACATTCCCAGTGGAAAGGGGTTTAACACTATGATGCGACTGGAAAATTTAACGAATAACAAAAAAACTACTGCCAGACCTCGGTTAGTTTTAGGGTTTTATGAAATCCCTAGGACAAAGATTTCAAAAATCGAGACATTCTTTATCATTGCGTGTGACAGTAAGCAAAAAATCACCATCATTTGGTGCATACATTTTGCCACAATGGAGGAGTTTCACTAAGCCAATCTCCTGGTGCATACATTTTGCCCAAGGGGGCAGTTGCCTACAGCCCAAACCCATGGTGCATACATTTTTTCCCGCAAAAGGGGGCAGTTGCAACAGCCCAATCTCCATGGTGCATAATTTTGCCGCAAGGAGGCGTTGCACTCAGCCAACTCCCTGGGCATACATTTTGCCAGCAAAAGGAGGCAGTTACTACACCATTTTCCCTGGTGATACAATTTTCCGCAAGGGGGGCAGTTTTCACTACAGCCAATCTCCATGGTGCTACTTTTTTCCAGCAATGGAGGCAGTTTTCCTACGCCAATCCCTTGGGCATACATTTTGCCAGCAATGGGGATTGCACTACAGCCAAATTCAGGTGCATACATTTTCCAGCAATGGGGGCAGTTGCACTCGCCAAATTTCCAGGTGAACATTTTTCCAGCAATGGGGCAGTTGCACTACCAAACTCCATGGTGCATACTTTTGCCCCCAATGGAGGGGTTGCCTACAGGCCAATCTCCATGTGCATCATTTTGCCACAATGGGGGCAGTTGACTCAGCCATTTCCACCTGCACCAGAAGAACCGGTGGGAGAAATGGTTTCCGCCTCGTTGTTGTTGACGTTTGTTTGAAGAAAACCGCGCGGGAAAATGGTTTCCTGCTCGTTGTTGTTGTACTTTGTTTGAAGAAGAACCGCGCTGGAGAAAATGGTTTTTCCCGCCTCGTCTGTTGTTTTTACGTTTGTTTTACAGAAAAAACCCGCGGGTGGGGAAAATTTGGTTTCTGCCTGCTTTGTTGTACTTTGTTTTACAGAAAACCGCCTGGGGGAAAAGGTTTTTCCCGCTCGTCTGTTGTTTACGTTTTTTTGAAGAAGAACCAGCGCTGAGAGAAAATGGTTTCCTGCCTCGTCTGTTGGTTGTACGTTTGTTCGCAAGAGAACTTGAAAACAGTAGCAGGAATTTTCACCCAAACTTACACACATGTTTGGAGAGTCAACACAAATGCTCAAAGGTGAAGAATCAGGTAGTTGGGTGCAAATCCAAACAAAATGCTGAGTAGTAATTTCTGTAAAGACACCAAACAAAATGCTGAGTAGTAATTTCTGTAATTGTCTTCCTTTGCGTTGAAAATTCCACGGAGTGCACCAGGTTTGGGTCCCCCATCTCCCTCCCGCCCATCCTGCCTCCTGGACCCTGTCTTCATGTCATGGTGAGAACACACAGACACACACTGGACGATGCGCCGGAGTGTCAGCTGTGTACAGCAATCAACGTGTAAAGAGAAGAAAAATGCATTTGTCTGCAACTAACTGCAACCTATCTCGCTCAAGTCTGTTAGAGGCAGTCGATTTCTTTCGCATTTCATGGAGATCACCGACAATCTTCAACAATAAATCTGCGCATATGAATATAAACTGAGAAAGTTAGCAGTAACGAAATAAATAGATAAAAAAAAAGTAGAAAAAGAACAAGTATGACAACAGTCAAAATGTTCTTGTACAAAGTAAGGAGGGCAGGCACTCTAGGAAGGGTAGGGTGGGG
>JAFLJL010002453.1:0-5000 GCA_018398815.1 Conus ventricosus | reverse complement strand
ACATTGTCTGTAACAGCACAAGTACCAGCCATTTCTACTCCCATGAAAGCAATAAGCAGACAATGACTCGATGTGTACTATACATATCCGTTGTTGTGAATGCCCACGATGACTATGAGAATGATTTTAATGAGATGGTTCTTAAGGGACAAACAGGGGAGGAGAAAGTAAATCAAATCGCCACCACCACCACAAAACATTTTGTTACATCAAATACCACCACAAAACATTTTGTTACATCAAATACCATGTGTGTTTTTTTAAAACAAAAATAATTTTCACATGTTTAAAAAAATGCTTTCTTCAATACCTGGCATGGACAAAACCCTTCCCTCTTTAATCTTTCCTAACACACACACGCAACACACACACACACACACACACACACACACACACACACAAACAATAACAACAACAGACAGAAAAACAAACAGCAAAACAGCAAAGTTCCTTCCACATTCAAACACCCCCTCTCCTTCCCACTCCCTCCACTCTCATCCTCCTTCCAAAGCAAATTTGCTGCTTGGGCCATAGTGTGAACTCCTTCCCACTCCCTCCACTCTCATCCTCCTTCCAAAGCAAATTTGCTGCTTGGGCCATAGTGTGAATTCCTTCCACTCCCTCCACTCTCATCCTCCTTCCAAAGCAAATTTGCTGCTTGGGCCATAGTGTGAACTCCTTCCCACTCCCTCCACTCTCATCCTCCTTCCAAAGCAAATTTGCTGCTTGGGCCATAGTGTGAACTCCTTCTCAGTAGCAAAACATGCCTTGCTAGGGGTGGGTGTGTGGGTGTTTAAACAAAAAAAAAACACACAACTTTGATAGTGACCTCTGATGAAAGGAACTTGATGAATTACACTGGTTAAAAAAAAAATCATTCCACTCTGTCGAAACATAGCTTCATGTGAAGAAGAAAAAGAGAAGAGAGAGAGAGAGAGAGAGAGAGAGAGAGAGCGAGAGAGAGAGAGAGAGACGTGAAAGCAAGATCACTGGTATAAATATGATTCAATCCAACAGCAAATCAAACACTTGAGCCTGATGAGGCAGGCCAGTACAGAGCGCATTATATAAAATGCAAATACTGTAAACACACTCACACATATACAGACTAGATATCAATACGACCATGTCAACCGATTAAGTGCATAGAATGAACACTGAAATGAATATTACTCATAACACCTTTCTCACCTCACCCTGCTATAGCCCACAATTCACGTCCCTGTAGATATAGATGTAGACAGACAGATGGAGAGAGAGAGAGAGAGAAAGAGAGAGAGAGAGAGAGATGTCGTCAGATAGCAGAAAGACAGATATACATCTATCAACCAATGAAGAGCACTCATAAATTCCAATCCAATGCCCTTGCGGTTTTGAACCACGACCTCTCAGTCAACACACAAGAGGCAAAACATGATACACCTTCCTACACACATTGTAGAAATGGCAAAATTTCATACACATCACCAACAGAATGATCCCAGAGGAACGGAGACAATCAATACACATGACTCGATACTTGGTCACCATGTCCCAAACAAAAGGTTACAGGAACCAACAAACACCAATGAGGTACAGGTAGGCACAGAGATGGAAGAGGAAGGGTGTGTACAGGAGAGTGAGTTGGGGAGAGGGGAGGGGGGGGCATGTAAGTTTGAAGGGGCGAAAAAGGGCAGTCCCTGGGGACTGGAGTCGGTTAGAGAGGTAGGAGGTGCACCTCCATCATTGCTGCAGCTGCTGGGCAGCTGGTGTGTTGTACCCTTTGGGGTTCTGACTCTGCCAGCGCCACGTGTCCGCACCTGGAAGCAAACGGCACTTTGAAGCCACTCTCCTTACAATCACCTTCACTGTCCACGCACACATACCAGTACACACATGGGCTCTCACATAAAATCACCTTGAATGTCCACGCACACATACCAGTACACACATGGCTCTCACATAAAATCACCTTGAATGTCCACGCACACATACCAGTACACACATGGCCTCTCACATAAAATCACCTTCACTGTCCACGCACACATACCAGTACACACATGGGCTCTCACATACAGAGTCACACACCGACTGACAAACTGTCTGACTTATAGACAAAGTGGTACTGACTATCAAATATATTGAATACACCGCAGAACAGATGAACATTACAAAAAAACAACAACAAAACTTCCATAACCTGAAAGACAATGTGATGATGTAGTTGAGTATGTTAAGCCTGAAAAATTGCTGGGACTGAAATTTTCATGTCTGGTTAGCCAAAGTTTGAGAAAACCAAATTCCAGGTCAGCCATGTAGTAGTTTAACATTGCTAAGATCATTCAGTCTATTTATGCGACCAAAATTACAGCACATATACATGTTCAGGTAAACTGTACTTGACCAGAAGTTGGTACTTGATACAATACAAAAAACCCAAAAACCATGATGCAGATGAATGAATACTGAACAGATGGCAGCCCATGGTAATTTATATCACAGAACGACGACTGGAGATTAGGGACTTTGAACTCCCATCAGAACCATCATCCTTGTAGGGTTGTTTTTTCCCCTGGCCTGGTCCTGACACAGAAGTGAACAGGCTGCCGAGCTGGATGGGAATCTCTGGGACCACACAATTGACTGTCATCTCTCAACAGTCTTTCTTAACTCTCAACAGCTTTGGATGGGATGAACAGTCTTTCTTAACTCTCAACAGCTTTGGATAGGAATCTCTGGGACCACACAATTGACTGTCATCTCTGAACAGTCTTTCTTAACTTTCAACAGCTTTGGATAGGAATCTCTGGGACCACACAATTGACTGTCATCTCTGAACAGTCTTTCTTAACTTTCAACAGCTTTGGACTTTTTTTTCTTTTTTGGGGGCATTTTTTTAGCAATAACTATGCACACACAAAAATAAAAATATGGACCAGCCGCCGTGGCGAAGTGGTTAGCGTCGCGGACCTCCGGCTGGGAGGTCGTGGGTTCGAATCCCATCAGAGGCATGTGGGTTTTTTCTGCCCCGATCGTCTCCTACCAGAGTTGAGTTTGCTGCGGACTCAGTTGGGAAGACTGGGACCACACAGTCGAGTTTCATCCACTTAATGGATGCGTTTCTGAGAGTGTTGCTCAAATTTCCTGACCAACACTGCAGGTGCCTGTATCTCTCGGGCCTGGTTGACGCCAGGATATATTGTGAAAGGAAGCGTAGAGTACAGCCCTGTCATGTAGTCTCAGACCGAAATGGAAATCCGTAGCATCATCTTAATCATCCTCATTCCCATTGATCAGCATTTAAAAAAAAAAAAAAAAAAAAAAAAGTCTCAAATTCTGTGGCCCTTCATGCCCTGCTCTCATGGTGACCTCAATTTCGATGTCCTCTCCACGTCTGTGGCCTTGGTTTGCTTCCGTCGGGGTCACCGGTATCGGCGAGTCCATGGGGGCTGTCGTTGGACGGACGTGGTGGCGCCCTCCGGAGGGAGAGCTCACTCACGCCGGCTCCGCGACTAAGCAATTATTGTCGTCAGTAGGGGGCTTAGTAGGTGGTGTCCTGCGTATGTTAGATCAGAACAGGCGCCACTGAACACCACCGAAGCGACTCGGCAGCAGTGCAGTGTCTCCTCCGGTGGGTTGCCTCTTGACGACTTGACATTGACTGCTCCCTGTGTGTTGCCGGTGCCGGGGCTGCGGCGGGGCCAGCCGGGCTATGGCTGTGGACGGGGTGTCGGAATGAGCGGCGTGGGTGCACTGCCTCTGAGGTGACGCAGAGGTTGGGACAGCAAAAAAAAATAAATAAATAAAAAAAAAATAAAAAAAAAAATATGTGCAATAATTTTTTCTCTTGGCAAATGCAATTCCATTAATAAGAAAAAGATGTTTTTAGATGCAATAGTTAAGAGAAAAACAAAAGAAACTTTGGTGATTGAAAATCAAGGGAAAGAACCGCTGAGAGTTCAACTTCTACCCCAACAATGCAGGAGTTATTGTAACTCTGGCTTATGCTGTGTTGTACCGGGAAAGGAAGTGTAGAGTACACCCTGTCACATGATATCTGTAGTCTTCTTCCATTTAGCTTAACTCAATCGAGTCTTGTCAGAAGCGGGTTTCCGACACTGTTCACATCGCTTGAAGGCATGTCAGACGTATACTTCTGACAGAGTTTGACAATTTTAAAATCATACAGCCTTTTATTAAAGGGCAATAAATCTCGTTTCAGGGACAGCTTTGAGCCTTTTTTTTGTAGTTGCTTCCCTTAAGCCAATCTTCATGTATTCTGTAGTAGTTTTATACAGATTTGAATTGTCCTACTCTCAGTTCCCGCGATCACACGGTTTTGAACACGATCACACGATTTTGAGTGGATAAAGCATTTTGTAGTCAAATTCTTGTGTTTTTGTGCAGTTGTCATAACTATACTATTCTCTGTAGGTCATACCAAGTGCTGAGAAGTGTAACTGAACTTGTGTGGGAGAATACAGAGCATGAAGAAGTGGATTACAGAGTGCATAAAAAGTTTTTGTTTTTCTGCACATGTGTATCATTTTGGATTACTTACATCATGTGAACTGTGTGGATTCCTCACTGAAGGTAAGCATTTTTTATAAATATATTATTTTTTCTATCCAATGATGTATGTTTCATGCTCCTAGGTGAAGTGGTTGATTTTTTATGATTTTCTGAAATTGCCAAAAATCGTGTGATCTGAGGAATAAACTCATCCATTTTGGCTGTGACTTGATTGAGTTAATGACTACAGCCCTGCCAACCACACAGGGCCTTTCAGGGCTGTCACTGCTCAGAGAAAAGACATCCGGTCCTTGTCAAAACAACAACAACAACAAACAACTATTCAACAATTATCTTCATGAAATCTATAACATAATTTCTGACATACTTAAAACTGATAAAACTACGCTGGATGTCTGGCATTCCTCAATTTTGGGTTAAAAAAATGAAAAATCTTAATGCAACAACAACATCGACAAAAGGAACAGTACATGGACAACAAGGCACTG
>JAFLJL010002452.1:2500-22500 GCA_018398815.1 Conus ventricosus | reverse complement strand
CGCTGTGCGAACAAACCCTAATTAGAGGGCTTGGGGTTTGGGCAGGCAAGTTACTAACCCGCAACATTCTTTTACTGACTGTCAGAGACACAACTCTCACCACATACACACAATCATGCACACAGACGCTCCATACATACACACACACCACACACACACACACTCACACACACACATAGCACTTACACACAGAACACACACACATACATACACACACTCACACACACACACATACACATACGCACGTACACTCACACACACACACACACACACTCACATCATACACACACAACACACACACACACACACACACACACACACCACACACACACACACACACACACACACACACACGCACGTACACACACACACACACACCACACACACACACAACACACAACCACCACCACACACCACCCACACACACCACACTCCACACACACACACACACACACACACACTCACAACACACACACACACACACACACATACACACCACAACACACAAACACCACAACCACACAACACACACCCACACACACACACCACACACACACACACACACACTTACACACACACGTTGCGATCTCATTAATTCACAGAATCTCTGTCCTTCAGTGACACGAGGCTGAAACCTGATCCTTAATTTACGTCTAGGCTCAGGCATGGGGCCTGAGTTCTTGCGACGGGCCGCGTACAAACTGCGACAAAAATATAAAACACACGCCGGAACAGAGAGAGAGAGAGAGAGAGTGACGTGGGAGATAGAAGAGAGATGGAGAGAGAAGAGTGAGGAGAGAGAGAGAGAGAGAGATATTACATCAGCAAATGTTTTGGAACATTCTAGACTGTCACGTGACATACCACTTCGAGGTTGGGCCACGTTGGCACTACGTCAGCAAAGACCGGGTTTGGCATTCTTTCTGAGGTGGTGGACAAGAAGGTTGGTTATTGACTGTTGATCGACTGGGGTTGTAATTTTAAAAATGGATGTTGCGTTTTTACTGGAGAACAGGTTTTGTGCTATTGAAGGATCACAAGTTTACCATAACCTGATGTCAGAGTATTGGTAGAAAAAGAACGAGGTTGAAAGCATGTTTTTTTACCTGTTAAACCGAAAAGAAGTATTGCTTCCTAGAGGGTGGTGAAAAAGAAAAAAGTGAACCGAATGCCTTTAGAATGGTCGAAATATCTTAAAGGTTTGTTGGTTCCAAGAAAATGTGGAAAACGTTCAAAAATGTCTTTATTAGAGAAGAAGATGTTGCAAGGTTCAATTACGTTTTTAAACTGTTGATGCGAGGACTCCCTTTTCTAAAAAACGGTGCGATGTTGATAAAACAAATAAAAGCAAAACAATTCATCACGCGGTTGATTTTGGCCGGCGCTGGCTTGAGACAGATAAAGCATGTTTGAAAAGAAACAAAAAACTCTTCAACATGGGCGTTATTTTCTAAGGTGGAGGTGAGAACATTGTCTGATTCGTATGCTAGGAAACTCATTCTAGTTCTGTGTTGTTTTTATAAAACTATCCTAAATTCCACAAGCCTAGGAAATTCAGTCTAAAGGAACTGTGTAGCAAAACGCCAAACCATATTTTAATTATGCAAATGAATGACGGATTTTCCAATGTTATGGCAAAACTAGATAGGCTAGGCAGGGCCTTGGTACATCTACAGTTTGGAGAGAGTTGGTGTGTGGCAGCTCTATTTCATATAAATGCTCCAAAATACAATGGACGCGAATGTAATACTACTGGCGATTAGAGCGCCATTAAAAGCTCGGCTACAGCCAGGAATTGCTTGTAAACTCTGCAACAAAGCCAGTTGCAAGCCTGGTTGAGAAAAGGAGGAGCACAGCAAACTAGGCCAAGTGTTAATATATGATCGCTTGCCGCCATTGACGTCAGCACGGACAGCAATGCAAAGCTCGGCGGCAAAAACTAGGTGCAAGTGAATCATATATGATCGCTTGATGCAAACTAGGCCAAGTGATCTTATTTGATCGCTTGACTGCAAAGCGCGGCAGCACCTGCAAAGCTCAGCGGCAAACTAGGCCAACGACCCCAATGTGATCACTTGGCCTAGTTGATTGAGGTTGTGCGAGTGGACACAGCCTGTAGTTCCAATTTCTTGTTTGTTTGTGGTGTTTGTGTGTTTTGTCCTACCCCACGCTCGCACGTCTCTACCCCCACCCACGCATGCACCACCCCACCCTACCCACTCACCCACTCACCCACCCCACACCAAACCCCACGCATGCACACACTCAAGTTCTTCTAAGTTTTTAACTTAAAGTTACCCAAGTTACTTTTAATTCTTACCAAGTTGTCCTTAAGTTATCCTTCAAGTTAACCACAAACGTTTTACTTAAGTTGCTTCTACAGTTTTTAATTAAGTCACCCAAGTTCTTTATAAGTTCCTTAATTAAGTTATTATAATTTACATCAAGTTCTAATAAGTTCTTGATTAAGTCATCCTCAAGTAATTCCTCTAAGTACAACCAAGTTCTTATTCAAGTTATCTTTATAATATCAAATAAATACAATCTATGTGTTGTGTCTTAAATAGTAGATGTCTAATTATAGTACACACCACGCCTTCAAACAACGCGGCATCATGAGAATATCTTGCTCCGCGTTCTCTGGTGAGATCGAAGTCAGCAAGATCTTAACTGAAGTTCTTACTTCCTAAGCAACCGCATTGATTACAATTCTGGGGTCTATGGAAATGTCTTTTATAGACTCCATGTCTTTTATTTATTGACTCCATCATTTTATAATACGCCATGTTCATTTTTATTAAAAAAATTTAAATTTAAGTCTCTTAATATTATTCCATCTGAAATGGATCTAATATGATCTTTTGTTATTGGCAGGTGCGGGCGTGCTGTTGTTTTTGTATTTAGCGGTTTCAGATTTTTTTGTTGCTTTTGTTTTGGCTGCCATTGTTTATATATTTTATAACAGTAATAACCACCCAGCAACAGCAAGGAGCCAAAAATGGCAACAGTTTTATGTTCAAATTCCATGAAGACTTTGGCGCTGTAGGTCTTGGATATCACATGGAGTTTTAATAAGTGAATTGAATCAACTTGTTCTGGCGTTGGCCGGGCGTTTATATTTCATTATGAGCTATATTGGTAACATTAATTTTTTTTGTTTTGTTCCACTCGCTTATCTTTTCTGCTTTTACACGCCCCAGGATGAGGCGTTTTACTGGTCACTTTCTCGAATTGATCAATGTTTTCTGATTAAGGGATTTTCCTGATTCTGCTTATTTTCCGATCCGTCATTTTGCAAGGGAAATAAAGTCTATATGCTTAAAAGTAATTATATCCCAGATTATTGGCGATAAACAATGTTCCAAATCTGTAAACAGATCACACCCTAGAGGACTCTAATGACTTTTTGTTAAAACTGGATCTTGCGTTAAAAGCATTACGTAAGTTCCTTGTTCAGAACAAAGACTAACAAAAACAAACATTAAACGGGGAGAGCAAATCTACTGACTAGTTTAGTGTTACATACTAAGAACCGTTTGCCCACACTTGTCTCCATTCTAGACCCCAGCTGCCGCTTACATACTGTTATGATACTTTAAAATTGTCTTGCGGCGACATTGTTTGAATTCTGTTCAATGCTTGAATTCAGTTCCGAGGACTGTTTTGTTTTTCCACACGCTGCCAAAAAGAATACAGTCTTTCCTTTTTGGGATAATAGCTTGGTTCATCCACACTTGGTTCATTCATCAAGTTCAGGAAGGTTTAGGCTGCCATGTAGCTGTAGTAGGATCATCATCTGATCTGTTTTTTATTTATTATAATTATTTTATTTTCTAAACAAATGAGCACGAAAAAAACTGTTGCCAACCTTGTATACCATTCTGCTGTTTTTTGGAGGTTTATGTGTAGGATTATCATGAATTGGTAAAAGCTTGTTAAGAATTAAACCAGCAGATCTTGGCAAACTAGACTTTGAGGATTCAGCAAAGTGATTGATATTATTGCAGCTTCGTTTGCCACGAAAGATTTTATAGTCAAGAAGGAATAATTCCAGACCAGTATAATTATGGTAATAAAAATACATTTATAAAAAATGGCTTCACTCAGCTAAAATGATGATAGGCGGCGCTGTGGTGAATTGCGCTTCGCTTTTAGCGGTAGTAATTTAGCATTAAGTAAACTACGGGATGAAGGCGAGAGAAAAAGTACAATAACAAAGCTGGTGGAGGAACTAGTGACTGCACAGATCGCTATGAAAAGCAGAGAATGGAGCAGTTAGATTTTATTAATATACACACTGAAAAAACAGGGGGGGCATGCAGCTGAACATTTAAAGATGTTGATAAAGCAATAAACAATATTATTCTTGTACAGGCAAACCAATCGAGACATTGCCACCACCCAAAATTCAGTGACTTTTTATCAACCATCAGAAAAAACAAAATGATGCAAGAAATCGGGGTTTATTGTTTTTGGTATGACCGTTGTGTTTTTTGATTGCACATATTATTGGATGAGTAAAAAATGAACAAAATCTATTATTAGCAAAAGGTTATTGGGAAGGGAATAACAGCAATTAAAAATGCTAAGCCAAGCAGCTGGAGTCAAGTGAACAAACAGCAAAAGAATGGTTATCTAATAAACAGCGATTTGGCTAATTTATTTTCACTGCGCCCAAACGAATACGAGAGCACACTTTGTGTGAATACAATACGAACGGACACCCATCAAATGGATCTTCTTTATTTACTTGATACGCTCAGGGCGAAAAAGATTTATGTACGCACTTACAGTCATTGACATAGCGTCAAGATTACAAAGATGCGGAAACCATTAACACAAAAGAGTGCTTCTGCTGTTGCTGTCGCTATAAACTGGTATACAATCGAGGGCCCGCTAAACTTTATCCTCGCATGTTTCAAGTCGATGATGAGAAAAGAATTTAAAGGGGACAAGTGAATCTATTAGTGTTGAAACATAGAGTTACATTAAAAAGAGGCATTCCAGGAAGTTAACAGATCACAGGCCTTTAGTTGAAAACTTTAACAAACAGATTAGCGAAAGACTTTTTCTCCTACCAGTATCACAGAGAGCTGATTGAAATTATCGCAACACAGTATGGGTTAGAAGATTGCCTCTGTTTTGCGCGCAATGAATAATGACGAATTAAAAGGGACCTAAAACCCGTACATGCAATCAAAAAGAAAAACAATAATGATTGTTGAAGTAGAGTCTTCATCCAGCAAACTATTTTCGTTTTGGTTTTAAAAGTAAGGTACTTATTTACCGGGGGAAGCAGATAGGGGCACTCGCATCAGAGCAACAGATCAGATTTTGGTAGTAGTGTAGCGATCCATATGAAAATAAAAAGAATTGTAAAAATGAATCCGCCCGTGTTATTATTTACGAGAACTGACACAACAAAACACCAGCTCCTCAAAGATATTTTGCGTAGGAAGACTGCAGATATCCCAAAGACACTGTTCCGCTTGATTTAATTTACGTTAAATATATTTGGTTTAAAATGGAAGCTCAGAAGGAAGTGCAGAACGAAACAAGAATGTGTATAAGGAAGAGACCTTGTGAAAATGATACGGGATTATTTCATGGTGTATGTATTAAGGATAACATTTTCGGGGATTAATCAATGCATGCAAATCATCAGATCACCTACAACTTAACCCAAAATTGGGAAAAAGAATATCTTGAAATAAAAAAAAAAAAAATTCGAACGCATCAAGCAAACATGAGAAAAGTTTTAAATGAATTGGATGAAGCTATGATTGATCTTATAACAAAAGTTGATGAAAAATATAAACCCTCCTGTTTATGCGGTCCTCCATGCCCAATTGCATATGAAAACTCTGGATTAACAAACACCCGTTTTGTGTTTGTTCTATCTAATGACTTCTTTGTACAACCGTTGTGTTGATCTCATGTAGATTAGATCGCAGTTTTACGTTGTCATGATGAAAAGTCTTATTGCCAAACAATGCTTCTTTGTAGTTGTCATGTGATATGTTTGACTGCACAACACTGCGAGATATTCCCTTTGCTTTCTTAATGATTTTCTCCTGGCTCGAAATACTGTACATTTTCGATCTTAAACCAACAAACTCCTTGATCACCCCCCGATAATTCATCCTTCATCTTTCCTAAAACCTTCTTATTAGTATTGAATGCAAAGGCGAATCTTTAGGTAATCAGATGTATCATACCATCCACTCGCTCCTTTAGCTACTTCTAATTCCATGTCTTATAGATGTCTTCAGTAGGGATATCTATAACAAAACTATCTGTATCTGTGTAAAGTACTCTGGACTCAGGATACGAGGGCTTAAAGTAGTCATAAAGAAATTCTAACATCAAAAGCTTTGATAATTCTAAAACAGTAAACCCAATAAATACAGGCTTGTCTAATTTGACTTTCTTTTTTTTCATCATTATGCCAAAAAGCTGATCATGAAATCTTCTAAAGTCCTGATAATTAGGTTTTGAAGTCAGCTTAATTGCTTCGTTCTCTTTGGTGACTAATCTGACATCTTTACGCTTGTGCGGATTCTCCATAGTCTTTCCAAAACAGCTGTTGTTCATCAGCTTGAAAAAGTCTTTTTCTGAAGCATCTGTGGATTTAGTTCTAAGATCAGTGTTCTTCATGATGTATGGTTTCATGAACTGTTCTTGATCAAAAGCAATTATGCGATGAACTGCTGTCAACTTCAACCCATGTCTTAAATAAAATTGCAGAAGTCTGTAATGGCAGACATAATTTTTTTGCCTCGAAGATTAGGCACAAGTTTTTGGGGGTTCTCTTGGATCCATCTTTAGATTTTTCTGTGTAATGGATAGTCATTATGCAGGCCCAGGGAATTTTCCGGGGGATTTTTCTAATTAAAACTCGAATAAAAACCACGCTGTTGATCCCCTTTAAACGCCCAACCATTTAAAGCCTTTTAAATTTTATTGGATCCCCGCCTGTGACATTTTAAAGTTATTTAAGGGAAAGTAAATTGCGCCATTCCCCATCCATACGATTTTTTGCATCAAATAATGAGATAGTTAGACTTTTATTTGGGGTCAAGTCTTTCAAGAAATTTTTTGTTTGCTTTACAGAAAATGATGCGAGGGCCTTTACAAATTTCCCCCCACGCAATCCTTTTTAAATCACTGAATCATTGGTGGGTAAACCCAATAAATCAATTTTATTCCCATAATTTTAAAAGAAAGCTTCCCCAATCACCCGGGCGCAGAAATTTTAAAGGCCGGGCCCCCAGGCAAAAAATGTTTCTTGCAGGCCCTTTTCTGAAATTTTAAAAAATTTATCCGCCAAAAAAAAGTATCAGCCCTCAATCATAACATGAAAGTCCCCCATTTTTTTTAACGCTCAAATTTTTTGCCACGCTTCTTGACCCGGGGGGGTTTAAACAAACACTGATGCCCTTTTCCCTCTAAGACAGAAAAGAACGCGCCTTTAGGAGGAAGTTTTGCCCTTTTAAAAACCTTTCCAACTGTTCATGTATCAAAAGGGAAAAAACCCCCTTTTTAAAAAAGAGTTGGTCAAAAAAATTCTTCTGTTTTGGGAAGGATTTTTAAGGACATAGCCAGTGACTCTAATAAATTCCCATCAGGGTCTGCTTTGAGTCAAAAAAAAGACTGTTTTTCCAGTTTTAAAGCCATTCTTTTTGAGGGGACTGTGCAATGCTTACACCCTAAAATGGCCATCGCCCAAATGCTTTCTTTAAAAAGATGAGAGTGAAACCCCTCGAAAAGTTTTGAAAAAGAGGGGCAGCTTCCTTTGGTTTTTTGGGATAAAACTTTATTTAAAGATTGCTTTTTCTGTGCGCTGCCCCCCTCTGAACTTTCCGCAATTGATCTTTGGTCTCTTACTTTTGGGATTCTTGGCCCTGATGAGAGTCCAAAACCAAAACCCAAAACGGTGAGTGGCTGCGCCCATACTGTTTTTGGGGTTTCATGCGTCATATGATTTCAAAAAAATTTTCGATTTTTTAAAACCCTTCCATTAGCCCTTTCTGCATGCTTTCCCAAAGAGGTTTTCTGGGCTTTTGGCCCTCTTAAATTCTGGCTTGAATAAACGCCATCCGACTGACAATAATGAATCCCAAAGGGAACAAACCCTGATGTTTTACTCTTTAAAACTTTTTTTCAAAGTTTTTTGTGGCGCGGGCCCCCAAAAAGGAACAAAAACAAATCAAAGTCTCCCGTAAAAAACATATGGGGACTTTTGCACCCGTTTATTTTTAAAACAAAATTTTACCCCTTTTGGGGGGGGCGTAATTAGTTCTGTATTACATTTCAACGGGGCCAATACAATTTTTCCCTTATTTCCCGCTTGCGGTTTAAAAACCCAAGGGCATTTTTTTTTTAAACATTTTCTACAAAATTCTTGTTTGTGCCCATTTTTGAAGTAGCGGGCTTTAGTTTACTTTTTGTTCGTACCCTTTGTGAAATTGCGGGGGGCCCCGGGGTTTTAAAAAACTTAGTATAAGTCAAAAAGATTTTTGTCGGGTTCGCCAATCGTTGGCCTTTTCTTGGACATTTTAATCGGTTGTAGATTTGTTTCCTCATCCCATGTGTAGACTTTAACGGGTTTTTGGGGTTGTTTTTTTCTTAAAAACTGATCAAGGGAATCCACGAAACAGGAAAAAAAATTTAAACAAAGTTAAGATCTTTGATGAAAGGGACGATAGTTAGACACTCCCCTGTTTTTTTGGGCGGATATAAGCGCCTTGCGAGAACACACCCCCATAAAACTTTGTTGTCTGTATTCTTTAGGGTTTAGAACTCTTTTTTTAAAACCCAAACTCTCGAGGTAGGGGAAATTTAAGCCCTGCTACAATGGGTGCATACTTAGACTTTTTTTAACAAATTCAAACCCCCTTTGCCCAAACCCGGAGCCTCTCATTTTGGTTTTTCAGCGGAAAGCTTTAAAAATGTCCCAAGCATTTTCGTCTCCCAAAGGGGGTTGTTAAGCCCATTCAGAAAAAATTGTCGTTGTTTTTCCCGAGACCCGATTCTAGTTTTTTTTTTAATTTATTGTTCCCTAGCAAAAAACCCAGCTAACATTACTTTAATGGGGGTTATTTTTAGTTTATTTGGGAACTTGAGAAATAGTTTGAACAACGTTTCCCTGTACTTTTGGGTTGGATCAATGACTTTAGATCAATATCATTCAGTGTCTTGAAAAACCCTTTCTCTCTCAAGTTTCCCTTCCCCCCAATTCGTCCGGTCCTTCATTTTCTTATCCATGTGAGTTTCTTTTCTAACTCAAAATATTTATTTAAATTTAAAAAAAAATATTAAATCAAAATCAATATCAACGGTTTTTTTTGTGCTTGGACTCAAAAAAAAAGTATAAACCCCTTTCGATGTTTTTTACTGTGAGCTGTTAGAACAGAGTTAAAGGCTCGTTTATTTTTTTTAAAGATTCCTTTTTTATCGGGCTCGGGTTTGGAGGTTGAAAAAAAATTTTGTCCTCCCCCTTTTTTAAAAGATCAAACTTTTTTTTTTGTATCCCAAAATGGGCCTTAAACGATTAAATTTTTCACCCGGGATGTTTGAGTCAGTTTAAGTGCTTTATTTTTGGGCAGTTTGAACGAACAATTTTTGGGGCCGTTAAGAAAAACCCATAGCTGGGGTGTTTTTGGGATTTTTAGTTTTTAAAATTTTTTGGCAAAGCAGCACCTACAGTAATGAACACAGGCCAAGAGTTAAAGAAAAACGCCTAGGGGTTTAAAGCCGCGGGGTGCCCCAAACCCCTTTTGCTAAGAGCCCAAACACTCGTTCCTGCTGTTAGAGCGCTTATAGTCGATGCCCCATAAAAACCAAAAGTAACAGCTTTTCCCAGGCAGCAAATTTCCTTTTTTTTGGTTTTTGCTGTTTTTTGAAAGGCCCGGCTCTAGTTTTTTTTTGATTTGTGTAATGTTTGTTAATCTAAAGGTTTTTATGTTTTTTGGGGCTTTTTTTTTCCCCTTCTTTTGGCGACCTCTGGCGCGGGGTAGGCACTTTTGGATAAACTTAAAAGGGAATGTTTTTAAAAAATAAAAAAAAATTTTGTTTTGTATTCTTTTAATCTGTTTTTTTTCAATATTCCGCTGCGATCATAAAAAAAAAAACAAATTTTAAAATTAAGGGGTTTTTATGGGTTTCTTTTTCTTTATCAATTTAAATTTTTTTATTACGTCTCTCACATTTTCCCCCCGTTCCATGCAACTGTTTCCTCTGTTGCCCTTGGGTAACCCAAAAACCCGTTTTTTCGTTTTTAAAAAAATCATCGATTCAAACCCATTGTGAAGGTGCAGATCTTTGGGACAAAGGGTCACTGTTGGATTTTTTCACCCCCCCCCCCCCAAAAAATTTTCTTATTTATAAAAATTGTGATAAGGTTTAACCCCGCTGGGCTTTAGTTTTGGGTTAGGACTACCCCCCAATCGAACATTTACTTTCGTTTTTTTTGGGTTTAAAAAATTTTTCACTTTCTTTTGAAGGGTTCTTCATCTTCGCACAGCAATAAAATCCCTTTTAAACGATCTTGCTGAAACACTAAAACAAAAATTCCATTAGGGTTTGCCCCTTCCGGGATATGTTGTTTTGATAAATCACTTTTTGAAATTATATTGCTAATTTTGAATGATATTGTTGCTCAATCACCCTTGAAAAATTAGGTTGAAACAAGAAAAAACTCTAACGAGTGTCAGAAATGTTTTGTTTTTTGTTGGGTGTTGATGATTGATAACGCTTTTTATTCTTAAAAGTTATTTTCATAGGGAAAAATCGTTTTTTAATCCCCTTGAAAGTACGGTGCAGGGGCGTTTTTAAAACCAATTCAAAATCTAAGGGAAGGAAAAGCAAAATTTCCATACGAAAAATTTTTAGAGCTAAAGTTTTTTTGTGCTTTTAACATCTGCCGAGGGGGGGCCCCTATTCTAAGTTTTGGGGTTCTTCATTATCTTTTCCCTTTGAAACGCAAGATGGGCCCTTTCATTCTGGGTTGGGCCATAACCCAAAAAAGGTTTAAAAAAAATTTTGTCTGCATTGTGAAAAGGGAAAATTTTTCCTTGCCCCTCAATTTTTTAAAGAATTTTTTAACGATTCCCCGCCCCAAAATTTGGGACAACTGTCCTTTTTGTGTTGTTGTTAAAGCGATTTTCTATTTTGAAATAAGAGGCGCGACCCTGGCAAATCACTTCTCCCTCCTGGGTTAAAAATTTTGACAGAAAAGAATTTGATCCCCCTAAATTTGTAGATGGATTATTTGGAAAAGTAATATTCGCTTTTTTCCCTTCACCCAAAGGGCTCTTCAGTTTTATGGGGGGTCAAAAAATCGAGCCATATGCTTGTGCCATTTTTTATAAAAAAAAAAAAAAAGAAAATTTAAATTAAAGAAACAGGGCGGCATTGAAGATGAAGTTTAATGATGTTTTGACCCTTTGGGAGACAAATAGGGGAAAACCCCTTTTGGGTTAAAAACATCGCTGGGGGGCTCCTTTTGGCGGGGAATTTAACAAAAAGGAAAGGTCAATCATTAACCAAATTTTTGGCCAAAAAACCTCCCAAATTTTTATAGCCCCTAATGATTTTGAAGTAAAAGAGGGAAAATTTGTTTGTGGGAGGGGCCCAAAGGGCCCAACTTTTTCAGCTTACTTTCAAAACCAGACTCATAAAATTTTTTTAAAAAAGAGTAAAAATTGACAAAGGTATGGGGAGCGATCAAAATGGGTTGGATTCAAACCCCCAAAAATTTAAAATTTGGGTGCAGTTTCCCTAAACTTCAAAACCACTGCGGAACCCCCCAACAATAACCAAATCAAAACGGGAAAACTTAAAAAAATTTAAAATCAATCGGCAGACAAATTTAAAAAAAAATTTTTAAAATTTAAAAGCTGAAACCTTTTTTCAGAAGAAACGCTTTTAAAGACTATCCACAAACTCACCGCAACCTCCCGAAAAATTAGGGGCCCCTTTGATATGCTTTGAGAAGCTTCAGGGGCAAATTTAACAAAAAATTTAGCAAAAATGGGTAAAATTGATGAGCATATAAAAAGAAAAAAAAAAAAAAATCTTGAGGTGTGACGCCAAACTTGGGGTTTATATTAAAGAAAAAATAACCCAAAGACAAAAAGATTAACAAGAGAGATCAGAAAAGACTAGAAGTGTTGTCTACAAACCCGAGAACAATTAGGGAACTAAAAAGTGGCAGAATAAGAGAAACCCCAAAAATTTTATATGAAGAACAACGTAGAAAAACAATACGAACGCTTTTAGAGAGCAAGGATCACATTAGAAAGCGTTATAAGGGCCCTTTTGGGATTTGCAATAAGTAATGGTTTTGGCTATTACGGGCGGGGGTGGTAAAAGTCCAGTGCCTCCCCCACCATCGCCCCCCCCTGATAAATCAGGGGGTTTAAAAAACAGCTTGCATTTTTGCGGTTTTTTTTAAAAAAATTTAAACCCGGAAAAGGGCTAAAAGACTTTTTTCCCGGGGTATATTAGGGGGTTTTTTAGGGGCTTTTGTTACGCAAGCAAAGTAGTTGGTTTTAGGGCCGAAAAATTTTATGGACATTAGTTTTTTAATATTTGGGGTTTTAATTTTTTAGTAAGTTTAAAGGGCCCAATAACCCTTTGGCCCATTTAATCCAAAAACAAGCGCTGCCTTTTCATTTTAGGGTCATTTTTTTTTTACTTCGCGAAAAGCCCGGTCTTCAAACAGTTTTCCCGTTTTTGGGGCCACGGGGGGGTTTTGGGGATTTAAATTCTTGGGGGTTTCTCTTTTTTTTTTATTTGCTTGCAATATTACTGGCTCAAATTTTGCGTTTTGTCCAACCTTTGTTCTTTTTCCTGCAACAAAAATTTTCATTGTTGAAGTTCTTTATTTTTCCTCCCGGAGTCTAAGGAAAAGAAGGTAGCATAAAAAACCCAGGCCAACAGAAAAGGTTATTTCGATCTTGGGGTATTGAAAAAACATCTTGGTACCTTTTTTTTATTAAAGGGTAAATAAACTGTAAATTAATGCATCCCAAAATTTTGCAAAAGTATTTTTTTTGTGCATCAAAACCATTAAAGGTCAGTTATGTTCGACCCGTTTGTGCTTGCGAGCCTAGAAAAAACACCAACGAAAGTAGAACAAGTCTTTATTCGTTCTTTTCCCTGTTAAATTTTTGGGGGCCCTTAAAAGTTTTCAAAGGGAAAAAATGGTTTCCATGCTTTTTTTATGCCTTGCTTTTAGGGCCCCGATAACAGCTGTCCCTAAAGGGGAAAAGATGGTAAGGAAATTCCCAATCACACTTTACTTTCTGGGCACGCCCCCAATAAAAAAGGGGTTCCCTAACCATGTTTAAGTTCCAACTTTTGTCTAAAGTCTGTCTTGATGTTAATATTAAATTCTTTTCGATTTTTTAAAAAGCCTTCATGTCTATTCTGTTGCTGAATGGATTAAAGGGTTTTGTCTTTTTGGAAAGGCGTTTGCAGTTCAGTCAAAACTCTGAATTTGAAATTTAAAATAAAACTTTTCACTGCCCCTAAAAAAAGGGAATTAGGATTTTTTTAAGTGTTTCCATCAACACTCCCACCAGTTGTTGCACAAAACACACAAAGTTTAACGGGTTCTGAAAAAAACTGCATCGGTTTTTACTAAACCCCCTTTTTTGCGATGTATTTTTTTTTAATGGGGGGGTTTAAGGGATATCTGCTTAATGAGTACAAACCCTTTTGCTTAAAAGGCGTCAGTCGGGGCACAGAAATGTCAAGAGTATCAGTTGTTTATTTTTTTAAAGATTGTAGTGCGGGCCCAAAAGAAAATTTTGCATCTTTAGTATATTTTAAAGCAATCATTTTTATTTCGTTTAAAAAAAGTTTGTAACAATAAAACTCAAACCTCCTTCGTTTTTTGAACATGCTATTAATAACGTTGCGGGCCCCAAAAGGGTTCACTTCATGACATTTTTTTTCAAGTTGTATGGGGTTTTTAAAAAAGTGAATCCAAGGGGAATAAAAAGATTAAAAAAAATTAATAATAAGGAAAATTAGGTTTGCCAGTTTAAAAAAAACCTGATGGGTTTTTAAAGGGTTTTTCTCACTAAAAGAACAATGAGTAACTTTGACATTTACTTCCAAAATTAACAATGCAAATCTTTTAAAAAAAATGTTTGGGCCCTTTAAAATGAAGAAGAAAAAAGTAGGGGACTATTTTGAAAAAAGAGCTAAACTAAAATGTTAGGCTTTCAACTGCCAATCGGCCCCCTTTTAAAAATTTGAGTTTTCCCGCCCAAAAAAAACTACTTATGAGGGGGAAAAAACCCCTCGATCTTGCATTACATTCCTTATCTTATTTTATTTTAAAGCTAAGCACTGAGGGAAAAATTATATATGGGAAAGACCCTCAAATGTTTTAAAAGCCTCTTCCGGCAGGGAAAGCTTTCATATTGCGATTTTGAAATTAACAATTCCCTAATTTTTCAGTTTAAAAAAATTTTTTGGGGAGGGTCGGATCATTTAATATAAAAATTGCAGCCCAAAACAGGGAATGTTTTAAAATGTGATAAAAAGCACATTGTTTTTGGAAAAAAAATAAGTTTTTTACCCAAAAACATGTCCGGGGGACCGAAGAACCGGGGAGTTACATTTGCGCCCGTAAGGTGTATAACCTTTTGAAATTTAAAAGACCTTGCACGTTTTCGGACTTTTAACGAAAAGGTTAGATAGGCGTTTGTAAAGGTTTTGAGTACCCTTAAAAATGGTTTATTTTAAACGCAAAGAGGGTTTTTGCAGCAAAAAGTTTCCCCAAAACAAAAACAACTTGGGGCAAAACGAGGGAAAAATGTTGGCCATATGAAAATAAATAGTTTGAAAACCGACCTCAAAAATGGAAATTAGAAAACCCTATTTGAATGGGACATAAAATTTTAATTCATAACCCCTTTACATATTTTAGGGGCCCTCAAAAAAGTTTCGAAAAAAACAATCAACCCCTGGCCCCCTTACATTTTAAGGCCCTTTTTCCGGGCGACAATATCGGAAAAAAAAATTGAAAAACGCTAGGGAAAAAACAGAAAAATTCCCCCCACAGAAAAGAAAAGGTTTTTTAAAAAAAGCTTCTACAAAATTACAGGGTTTTTTCCAAGCAGAAAAATAGGGGAACGTTCACAAAGATATTTGAAATTTTCTTCTTAAATATGTGGAGAGGGGGGGTGGGGTTGTGGGGGTTGTGAGGGCCTTATAAACGGAATTTTAAAATTAGCTGGCAAAACTTTTGACTTTTAAAAGCTTTAAATTTTCCATCGTGTTTTTACAATGGCGGGGTTTTAAGATCATAACCCAAAAAGCAACAAAATCAATGTTGGGTTAAATAGAAACAATCCCTTTCAGAACTAAAAGGATTTTAAACTTACACATTTAGGCCCCGTAGGTTTTATTTTTAATGAACAAGTTTTGACGGAGAGTAGATAAAAATAATAAAATGGGTTTGTTAAATTCTATTATTAAAAATATGGAGCCGTTTTAAAATTAAAGATAAAAACCCCCCCATTGTTCAATTTTTTTGTGGGGAGCTGGGTTTTGGGGAAAAAAAATATTTTTCCAGACTTATTTTCAAAAGTTTTTCGCTAAATTTTGAAAATATTGTGATTTTCCCGTCCAAAACTTTTAAAAGGGAAAAAAGCAACATGATAGAAGGTTTATAAGGACAAAACCCCAAAACTTTTATTTAGTTAAAACCTAGCACAAATGATGAGTGGGGTTTAAAAATACTTTTATAAAAATGTTTTTAAGGAACGAGAATCTTTTTTATAGATGACTGTTCGGCAGAAAAAAAATAATTTTAAAAAAAGAAACCCCTTTGTCAAAATGGGTTTTGCGGAAGACATGATGGGAAAAGGGGGGTTTTGGATTTTATGCCAAAAATTTAATGGTTTTTAAAAAATTTAAAAGAACAGTTTTAAAAACTGTAGTGTTTTTTACATGGAAAAACAGAGAATCATTTGAAAAAATGTTGCGCGAAAATGAGTTTTTGAAAATGATAGGAAAAACACAGGTTAAGCAAAACTGAAAATTTAAAAGTTTATAAAATTTGTATTGAAAAAGGATAAACCCCGCACAGTATGTTTGTTTTTTGAAAATCGGTTTTTTTGGTTATTGAATCTTACTTTTCAGAGAAAAAGGAAAAGGCCCGGTTTTAGGCCAAATTTTGCCCCAAAAAATTTTTGGGGGAGGCAATGAGCCGGATTGGGAAAATGCTGTTTTTCTAAAGAGAGGGAAAAGGGGGGAGAGGGGAAAGAAAGGCAGACAACCCCCCAGAAGGGGGGAGAGAGAGAGAGAGAGAGAGAGAGAGAAGAAGAGAGAGGGAGGGGGAGAGAGAGAAGAGAGAGAGGGGGGAGAAAGGGGGAGAGAGAGAAGAGAGAGAGAGAGAGGGGGACAGACAGAAGACAGACGCTGAGAATTTTGCATAGCCCCGACAATTTGCAAAAAAAAAAAGAAGCCATAAAAGGGTGTCCCTCGCATGGGCAGACAGAAAGAAAGCAATGTGGGAAGAAAAGGGAGAAAAAAACAAAAAGGGGGGAAAAAGGGGATGGCAGGGAAAAAGGCAGTGGGCCAGCTTTTTTGATTGCCTCGCGCTCACAGTTTTTGGGCCACTGCCCAAACCCTCGCCCCCCCTCTTTAAATTGGCCCCGACCCTTTCCGGGGGGGACGGGTTCTAGTCCCCCGTTCACAAAAGCCCCCCAAAGATCGCACTCCACAACCCCACCCGAGAAGGAGTTTAAAAAAAAAAAAAAAAAAAACCCAAATCCCGAGTACAAGGGAAAAAAAAGGGGGAAGGTGGAGAAATGGGATGGGCTAAACTCTGAGAGAGAGGAGAGAGGAAAAGGGGGAGAAAAGAGAGAGAGAGGAGAGAGGAGAGGAGAGGGAGAGAAAGGGAAAAAACAGGGGAAGAAGGGGAAAAAAAGGGAAAAGGGAGAGAAATGAGGGGGGGAAGGAAAAGGGAAAGATAGGGGGAGAGAGAGAGAAAAAGAGAGGGGAAGAGGGGAGAGGGGAGAGAGAGGGGGAGAGGGGAGGAGAGAAAGGAAAAAAAGGGAAAAGACAAAAGGGGGGTTGGAGAAAACAAGGGGGGGGGGAGAGGGATCCAAAGGGGGGGTTGGGGAGGTGGGGGGGTGGGGGGGTGGGAGGGGAGGGGGAAACCTTTTTATTAAAAAACCCCCTTTTTGGAAACCCCTTTTCCCCTTTTTTTCCTCCCCGGGGGTTCTTTTTTTTTTTCCCCCCCCCCCCTTTTTTTTTTCCCCCTTTGTTTTTTCACTTCCTCCACCTCCCCCTTCTTACCCCCCCAAAATTTTTCCTAAAACTTCCGCTTCTTCGCCCTTTAGCCTCCCCCCTCCCTCCTTCTCCCCTTTCTAAAAATTCTCCCTCTCTCCTCCTCTTTTCTCTCTTTTCTCCTCTTCCTTTTCTCTCTTCTCTTTTTCTTTTTTTAAAACTTTTCCTTCTTCCCTTCCCCCCCTCCCTTTCTAAAAATTCTCTTTCTCCCCCTCTCTCTCTCCTCCCCCCCCCCCCTCCCCCTCTCCTCTCTTCTCTTCCCCTTCTCTCCTCCTCCTCCCCCCTCTCTTCTTTTTCTCTCTCTCTTTCCCCCCCCCCCCCTTTTCGTTTTCCCCCTTTTCACTTTCTGACAACCTTTTGTGAAAAATTCAATTAAATTTTTTCCCAGCACTGACATGCAAATTGCCGTTTTTTTGGGGGAAGGGCAGGTGGGGGAATGAGGGGCAAAAAGACGGGAAAGGGGTAAAGAAACCAGGAACCGGGAATAGTGCAACAGATGGTCCCGAATAAGGGGCCCCGGGGGGGAAGCGATAGAGAGAGTTGGTTTCAGTTGGGAAAAGGCGAGAAGAAGGGGGGGGCCAGATAGGGAAATAACAAAGAAAAAATGAGATTCAAACAAACAAAAAAGACAAGATGACAAAAAGACGGGGGCAGGCTGGGGGGGGGGGGGGGGAAAGAAGAGGGTGGGGAGTGAAAATTTTTTGGAAAAGAGACAGCGTTGGGGGAGAGGAAGAGGTGGGAAAGGGGGGGGATGGGGTTGGGGGGGAGGGGGTTTTGGGGGTTTGGGGGGGGGATGGAGAGATTTAACGGGAAAAGGGGGGGGGAAATGAAAACTGTTCTCAGTTGGGGGGGAGTCATCGCGACAAACAACAGGGTATGCCCCGCACGCCCATTGTGTGTGTTTTGTTTGGGTGTGTGTGTGTTGGGGTTGTGTGGGGTGTGTGTGTGTGATGTTGGGGTGTGTTGTGTGTGTGTGTGGTGTGGGGGTGGGGGGTGTGTGTGTGTGTGGGGGTGTGTGTGCGAATGTGTGTGTGGTGTGTGTGGGTGTGGTTTTGGGGTGTGTGTGTGTGTGTTTTGTTGTGTGTGTGTGTGGGTGTGTGTGTGTGTGGGTGGTGTGGTGTGTGTGTGTGTGTGTGTGTGTGTGTGTGTGTGGGGTGTGTGTGTGGTGTGTGTGTGTGTGTGTTTCAAATGAAACTACAGCATGTTGTGCAGTATGTTTTGGGAAACCCCGTATTGTATGTGTTCCTCCGTTCTCCCTTTTTACAACAAAGTACGCCCGCCTTTAAAGTGCGGGAAAACCCCAGAAATTGCAAAAAATTAAAGCACCACATGAAAAGTTTTGCATTTTACTCCTGCATGACCTGATGATACTACACCCCCACGCAACAACGGCACACCGTACCCTAAAAACACCACACAAAACCACACCCCACCAAAACTGCACCCCCACCACACCAAAACAAAACCACCCACCCCACATCGCACCAAAGATGACACCACCCCTAAAAAAGACCAACCAGGTCATTTCGTTTAAATTCCCCGAAAATTTTGACATTCCCCCCCCAAATTTCGGGGCAAAGAGCATACACAATTCGGCCCCCCCCCCCCCCTTTCCCCCCCCCCGAGTACCCCCTCACCTAGGAGGAGGGGTTAAAGGTTTTTTATTTGTGACACTGATATTACCTTCCCCCGGGATCCCCAAAAAAATCCCGCCACTCACAAATACGATCGTTTTTTTGGGAAGGGCCTTCTAAAATGAATAAACATTTTTGATCCCCGGAAACTTAATTTCTTTTTTTCGCGACACCGGGTCGCAGCGGGGTTTAAAAAAAATCGCTCTCACGCCTTTGAAACTTGTGGGTTCGGGACACAGGGGAAATAACCCCTTTTGGTTTTTCTCTTGTAATTTTGAATTTTTTTTGTTTTAACCCCCAAGAAACAAAAAACCCTGGCTGGGTTTTACCAAAATTTTTCCCTTCACGATTTTTCAGGAAAAATTTTGTTTTGGAGGTGCCAAAATAACAAAGTTCACAATGCTGTGGAGACAAACAAGTCCAGTTTTGGAGGAAGAGATTGCTGGAGCGGACTTCACAACCAGTTAAACATTGATGTGTTCAGCAGGCGTAGTATTGTGTTTTAATCAAGCGTCAATGAGCGAGCTGTGCTCCTTCGCTTGAGGGGAAAAATTCGTCCAAAGTTCAACGAAGATCCCGTGTTTGGTCTGTGGTAACGTTGCGAGCTATATTGTGGATTGCGGGACCAAGCCATGGGTTCTAAAACTAAAGACAAACCGTAGGTTCTCTCTTAACTGAAGGCAACAGTCAGCGACCTAGTTTGCAGAGTTAAGGCGAGTTAAGAACTGATTCATATCTGAAATTTGAACGATCATTTCTCAAGGCAGGGCACAGAGCACCTCGCTGGTGCTCGACTGACATAATAATATATTATTGGCCAACTGACCATTCAGCTGTGGTCTTGTGTTGGCTGTGAAGTCGATTTTAGAAACCTCTTTCAAGAAATGTAAAATTGTCACAGCATTGTGACCTTAACTATTTTTTCATACTCTATGGACAAGTTTATTTAAGAACCGAAAACAAAAATCTAAGTCACCCGACCACATACTGATTTCAGCCACTGAAACGTTGATACGAACTGATTTCATCTACAAAAAAAAAAAGTTTCAT